>OU383776.1:55772160-55876610 GCA_910950805.1 Acrocephalus scirpaceus scirpaceus
GACAGCTGTTGGAAAATCAGTACAGCAAATTTTATGAGAAATGCTTCAGTCATTGTGTTACTTTTTACGGTGTGTGGCCTTGTAGTTGTAAAGGACAGGGCCAGAAATGTCAGGAAAATGCTGGAGCTTTATGAAGTGTCACATATTGAAGGAAGAAAGGATCAAGTCCCCAAAGTCCAGCACTATTCAAACTGTAAGTACTGTGGTACTGTGAGAGCCAACAGGGTGGCTCTGCAACAACTGATGCACTAGGATTTCCAGAATGGGACAATCACAATCTCTCAGGAGAGAAATCTGTCTGTCCTTTAGCCTGGAAGTGTTTGTCTTAATTACAGTTTTAAAGTAACCTTAAATCTTTGAGTTTGTTGTTCTGTTCTGACTTTCTTATTGTAAGGCATGAATAGTTAACTGTGAGATCAATTTACACGTTGTCATGGTAAGTTTAGTTGGAGCTAACCAAGCTGTGAGAAGAGCCTGTCACATGCAGCTTTATGTACCATTTCTCCATACAAACAAGCCTCCCTACTTTTTTCATTATTATTTTTTTCTTAGGGCTGCCTTTTTATTCTTGTTCTTCTTTGAAGACAGCAATGTGTTTGAATAAAAAAATCTTTTCAGTTGCTGTTCCCTTCTGTGGATGACCACCTACAATAAATCTGAAGAGATTTTACTGATCAAAGGGATTTAATTTAGCTGATTCTTTAGTAATTCCTTTAAGTGGAGTTTTACTACCTTTATGAACTCTCATGATCCCCTGCATTTTATATTTTTTCAAAAACAGCTGTGTTATAAATATGTGCTTAATTCACGTTTTATTAAAGCAATCTTATATCTGTATAAGACAAACTGTATTTCCAAGATAAGCCCCTGTACAAAATCAGTTCATGGATGAGTAGGCAGGAGCTATGTCTTCCGCCCTACAAGCAGGAGCAATAAGGAGATTCCACAAGGACAATACGGGGTATAAGGACACTTGGAAGAATCTGATAATGCCAATGACCAGGATCATCACACTAGATAAGCATCACAACTGCCCATCAAGGTCATTCATCCCCCACCCAGCCAAAGGAAGATGTAATCAAGACATTTTTCCTGTCGTCCTGGAACCTTGTCCACCACCTGGAGAAAAAGCAATCAAGACATGTTTGCTTTACTGGAATCCTGTTCACCATACAGACCTGAAGAAAAGAATATCCATCTACATATTCAAAAGGCTGGACCGAACAATGGACAAGCCTCAGGGCACAAAACCTGTATAAAACCTGGCTTTGGGAAATGGCTGACTGTGAACGGGGGGGGGGGGGGGGGGGGGGCGCATTAGATTAGTCCAGAGACGCTGTGTCCCAGGTTCACCCTGCTCTGATTCCCGGGGTCAGAACTGTCCTTTGATTGTGGCTCTGCTCGATTTCTCACTTTGTCATTTTTCCAATAAATTTCTTAACGAAAAAATATTGGGGAAATTGTCATTTATAACAGCTGCTTTCTCTGTAAAGTGTTACTTGAGTATGACTTCTCAAGTCAGGTATTTTCTATGTTAAAAAGAACTTTTATATTAAAAGATGTTTTGCTGCTCCCAGGGAACTGATTTAATGTTGGTTGGGTCCCAAAGGTATTTTAACACTGTGTACTCAGCTGACATGATTGCTTTATGATTAGAATTTAACAGGTTTTTTCTCCATAATTAAATATTCTCAAAAGTACTATAGAGATTCCATGATATTAATTTGTTAATGTATCAATGGAAGAATTTTGGTGCACACATGCTTAATGCTCATCACTTCTTGCATCAAGTTTTCTTTCAAGTGGCAGTAGTAAACTACAACAAAGATGAATGAATTGTTAAAGTGAATTACCTTGCCGCTCATATTTTATAAAAATACTTTTATTGCTGACAAGCTTATATATTAATACAGTGTATACTATAAACATTACCTACAAAATATTAAGAAATGTTTAGTAAAAGTACAAGGCTTTTCCTTCTTACCCATTCACCATTTTAATTCATAAGAATTTGTTGATTTCAAAACCTAGCTTTCACAGCTGAAATCCCTTAAACTTGAGGTAACTCAAGTTCCTTAAAAGACTGCAGTGGCAAATATACTTGTGATGCCAATTCATTACTGTTCATAATGTACTTTCAACATTTAAATGCTATGCATGTGGCTAGGATTTATTAAGGCACTATTTGTATGCAATCTCTTTTGGAATAATGGAAAACATAGCAATTTAGGGCTCAGTCCTCATTTAATTTGCATTCATACTTAGCAAATCCCAACTAACAGTGAAATAATTTATAATTTAAATTTATAGCATGTGTAGTCAAAATTAAGTTGTTTGGCTTTGTGGTAAGGAAAGAAGTTATGGTTGTATCTTCTATGCTACATTATAAAAACTGTCTTAGTCAGATTGCCAAGAGTTAATAATCACTTATTTTAGGGTTATCTACTGTTATCTGAAAAAACATACTGAAGTTCAGTTTTCTGTTTAATAGTTATCAGTAAAATTTTTCAGAAGGTATCTGAAGTGACTTCTCAATCCAAAATAACCATTATTTGTTTTATTGCTCCATAGTAACAACAGTTTTTCTTCTGAGATTATATCTGTCTTTCCTAAAATCTTTTAATTTTCCTTACATCAGGTATTTTTACTTTCATTACCATTCCAGATATTCTATCAGTAGGTCAACAAAAGAAAGACAAAAGAACAAAAAAAAGTTCAGTGATAATTTCTTTTGCTATCTCCAACAAAAAAAAAAAAGACAAAAAAACAAACCAAAAAAAAAACCCCAGAAAAAAAAAAAAGGCAGTTAGAGCCACTATATTTATAGGAGCAAGAGGAGTGTGTAGTGCTTTCAATCCTGTTACTGTCTGTCATTCCATTTTAGTCTTGTAAAGCATAAAAAACCAGGGTGAAAATAGTGACAGTGTCAAATTTTGGGAGACCTGAAGATGTTGGCATAGTTACAGGCACAGCAAAGATTGTGTGTACACCTCTATCATTAAGAGGCTGATCAAGGAGTCTCAAATTGTGACTAGGCACTTTAAAAAGAAAATCAAAGTAGCACAGGAGGAAAGCCTTATAATTGTTATAAAATTGTTATTATAAAATAAGCCCACAGAAAAATAAAAAATTAACTATATTATAGAAAATCAGTTGTATGTACACAACTTAAAAAAAGTTGGGTTTTTTTTAACATCCAATAGAAAGACCTAGAGGTCAGTTTGCTGTTGTGTAGAATATAGTTTAGAATAAGACCTATTACAGAAAGATTAAAAAGGCTTGACTTACTGTAAGGTTGAATATTGTACTTAAAAATTGAGCTATTTCAGTTTCTGTACTATGAATAATGTTCAAACAAGGCTTGCTCATATCTTTCTTTAGCTAGTAAGACTTCAAGGGGTTTTTGATAAAATCTGACCAAAACTAAATCTTGTAGCAAAATGCAGCAAGAACATTAACAAACCAGCTATTTTAACTGGTCTGCTTTGACTTTGTTTGCTTGTTTCTTTTCTCAAACTATTCAGCAGCAGTTTGGGTTAGTTCCTAGAAACACCATTTTTCTTCAAGTTGCAATATATCTTAAGACTGTTTATCACTTTAATCAGGAGCTTGCATTACCAGAGTTCTGTTCTTTCTTCCCACTCATATAACCAGAAATTAGAATGCAACTGCTTTATCAGACAAGCACTTTTGTTTTACAATTAATTATTGGAATGTCTTGTGCTTTTATTTATAATTTCTTTCCATTCACATTTGGGGCTATTTTTGTATTTATAATAAGACTTTTTTTTTGTTATAATGCTTATTTCATTCTATGAAACTCATATATCCACATGATGTTTTAAGGTACCCTGCTTTCCGTTTACCATTTTCTGTTTTCTGAATTTCCTGTGTGCTAAGGTATGCAATAAACTGTAACTGATGGACACTCCATGTCATTAAAAAGCAAGGGCAAAACTAATTTAGGCTGAAAGTTCAGGTTTTCTGAACATATGTAAATAGGTGGTATTGGTTTGCATGACCGAAGACAGGGAGGCAGGGACAAACAGTGTTAGAAAAGATAAGAACCTGTTTCTTAATTCCCATTTCCACCCACCCAGACATCTCTATAATAGGATAGAATACATATTCTGAGTTTCTTCTAACTTGAACTCTCTGGAATGACACTGCTGAATGTCTTTCTTGTTCCTTTCAACTCCCAGCTTATTGATACTGAAATCCTTCATTCTGGGGTAGAGAAACCTGACATCTCTGCTGTATGCAGGTGTCTCTCTTCACAATTTCCTGCCTCAGACATAAACATATACTGCTTAAGGAGGATAATTCATAAAGTTCTGAAGATTGTCTGAAGTAAAATTGCGATATATTTTGTTGCCATTAATTTAGAATGTTATTGTTTAACATTTTACAATCACTCTCTACTCTAAGTGGAAGAATAAAGTTAAATAAGGAAATAAGTATCTGCAATCAAATATTTAAAAAAAAAAAAGGGGGATTTCAAGTTATGGCTGCTTGTGTATTTACTATTTTTCCAGTGCTCCTACAAAGCCTTTATCTACTGCTTGCAGCAATGCTTCTGAAATTTGTTGGCTCCTAGAATTCACTAACAGAGAGAGGAATGAAAGGGGACTGTCCCATTGCTGATAAAGGTTCCTACACGTCTTATTCACCTGAGCAGCATACCTCTCAGATTTGTGCCTATGCCTTTAATTCTGTTTAAAACTGCCAGGTTTTCATTATGCTGAGATCCATACCTTTGCAAGGAGCCACAGCAGGAGAAACCATGAAGGAAGCAGTGAAGGGAGAACCAAGAAAAATTCAGTCTGGATTCTGAATTCATGGGCAGCTGATCAAGCATGCTCCAGAAAAAGAAGCTTGACTGCGGAATTTTCATAAGCTTCAAATTGCTCAACATTTAGGAACATTAATCTACTTCTGAGCTGTTAGAACACTCTTTTCTAGAAGTTCAGAACAGAAATGAACTAGTTGGCAGCTACTGAAAATTCTTTCTATCTTTTCTGTAAAACTGTCAAATTTATTGTCAGTTATACTTTGAGACGTCATCTGAACAGTTTTCTTTGTTTATTCATAGTTGCTTGGAGGGATTGTCGTTATCACATCTGTATAAGAAATGTATACAGTCTTATTCAAGCCTGTACAACCACATCACAAACTATAAAGCTACTTCTGTGTGTTGATGTGTACCTTAAACACTGCCTATATTTAGCAGTGATATCTGGGAATCATGCACTCAGCCAGACCTTTACATAAACAATAGATTAGTGAAGTGATACTAATGTAGTGGTTGTGTGATGAATTTAACTTCAATTTAAGCTCAGGTGAAATATAAATAAGAATGGACTTTGTTCATTATCTGCTAAGAGTAAAATTGTATTGGTGTTTTATTTCATCAGTGTCTGGAAGTTTCTTATTCCTCTCATAAATCAATTTCCTGTTCACAGACTGTTAATGATTTAGTGGCTTTTCTGGACCATGTTCTGAATCTGCTTTTTGTTATACAGATAACAGCTATAAAGTTTTGCCCTTATTTCACAATGTAACACAAGGTGTTACATTTCCAGACTCAAACTCGGTATAAAACTTTAAAGTGTGTTTATATTTTATTTGTGTTAAATGACTTGATAATAATAATAATATTCAATAATTTAAAATTAAAAATTCATTATAAATTAATAGTAACACTGCATTACCCATTTTACTAAGCACAGGGGTGGATTCAGTAAAATAAATAGTGTAGCACTGTAGAGAATCAGAAATGATTCTCTTAGATGAGATCTGTGGCAGAGCAAGGTAAATAAGAAACTAAGATAATGAGATACATAGAAGTCAATAAAAACTAAGACTCCTGCAACACAGGCTTTTTGAAGCCATTGCCAGAGATTTCAAACAATCTGTACTTAAAAGGCAAAGTTAAATATCTACTACTATTTAATGTGCAGCCATGCATCCTTGAGGTCTGTTCTGTGAATACTGCCAAAATGGAGTGACTGTGGTGACTTTGGATGGATGAATTCAAAGGGGAAAAAAATGTCTGCTGGATGAGGTCTTCTCACCAGGAATGATGCTAAGAGGGCTAGAAGGAATTTTTATACTTACTTGCACAGTGGCTCAGTGTAAGCAGAACGTAAGAGCAAGAAACGGTTCATTTCAGTGATCTATATTGCACCGAAGTGAGGAATAATTGCAGTATGACTAGACATTTTTGGTGTCATTAGAGGACAACACCTTGCAATGCATCCACAGAGGATGTGTTAGAGCAGACCTCAGTGAAGGCTGGGTTACAGAGCATATTGTGCCCCTTTTACCAAGATGACTGCAGAATTAAGTAGAAATCATTTACTAACATTTCCAGCATTCATTCACAGTAGTATAGTAATATTTAAAGATGCACAGTAAGGACTAAAGGAATCACAGTTAACATGGGGCTGTTTAAATACACAAGAAGAGGTATGCCCTGACCTTGGAAGTATTAGAGTTACTTTTCTAGTTCAGGTGCTGGAATGTAGCCTGAGGTGAAATTCCTGTTAAAGAACCCTTCCTACAGCAGTACACTGGCCTAATAAGGACTTTTTTTTTTTTTTTTTTTTTTTTTTTTTTTTTTTTTTTTTTTTTTGTGTCAGAAGAAGGAATGTAAATCAAAATGTTCTCTTACAAAGGCAAAAAAATTTAGAAAATTCTAACTGGAGTCCTGACTGTCAGTTTTCTGGAGTACTGGAATTCATGGATGCCACGTCCAAAACTCCTGTAAGAGCTGAAAAGAATATATAAAATTGCTAAAATATCTGAAAACTCTGGTTCTTGCAACTTAAGTCCAAAACTTCAGTCATGAAGCCATTATGTCTATTCAACTAGTATGATTTATAGAGAATTTAGAGATTCCCACTTCTTCCACTACTTTTCCCACTGTCTACCATTTGTCTACCATGGTCTCTTCTGGCTGAAGACAGAATGGAGTAATTCACATTATATTTCTGAAATATACAATCTGTTAAAACTCAAGCCTCCTTTTCCTAACCACCATGCTATGTCCTGACACCCTAATTAATCTATTCCAGAAAAACTTTTGTCCCTGGGATCAAATAATACACAGTGGGCCACACTGTTTAAGATTAGCCCTTTAAGTGCAGAGATGCTTGAGATGTCCTGTGGTTGGCTTCTCAATGCCTTTAACATGACATTTTCTATGCATACACTTTAAATCCAAACTTCCTGAACTAAGGTGATGTCATTTAGAGCATCACATTAGTTCTAGAGTATCTGCAACACTGAATTGCTGAGAAGGAATGAAGCCTGCTAGAATTTTGCAGATAGCACACTTTCTTCAAAAGTCTACAAGGTTTTCCCCTGAAGGATGTATTCCCAGCTGGAATTTTTTATGTGAAGCAGCTCAATAATTTGCTTCAGAAGAGACACTGAAACTAAACTTAACAAGTAAAATTTTGAATTCATGTAGTCCATGATTTTGTCCTTTATTCTTGATAATAATCTTTTGAGCAGTAAAAATGTTGTGAGGTGTTGGGTGGTTGCATGTTGTACAATTGAGTCAGTTCTGATTCCAGTGCTGCTGCACTGATTCAGCTTTATCAGAGTTCATTCTTCATTGATGTGATCTCAGGGAAGTCAGGCTCAGACCTACAGAAGGCTTGTGGTTAAGAGCAATACCATGAGGTCCTCAGTGAGATGATGCACACATAGTCATTACGAAAGTGGCAATACACAGTGCTGTAGTTATTAACATAATAACTACATTATTAAATTAATTAATTTTTAATTAATCAGATATTCTCACCCAAAATCAAATCCCCTTGGGACACACCCTGGCCTTCCTGATAATCCGATATTACCCACAAAGCTGCACCCCAGTGATTGAGCAAAAACACCATCCCACAAATGGGTTTGCCTTTGCCTGAGGCAGGAATAATGAAGACAGTTTCCTCCAGCATGTTTTTAATGTGTACTACAGGAATTTTATCCCCTTCCACAGTACAAATTATTTATTATTGATCCCGTTCCACAGTAAAAATTTTGATTGGGCTGGGCCTGATTGGCAGATCCTCTGGTGTTGACAAACCAGGAGGCTTTCGCTAAATTTGTATCTGATTGTTTGAAGGTCCCACCATGCATTGCTCTCAGTGTAGTCTTTAACAGTCTATTACATCATTTGAACTTTCCAGAGGCTGGTACATGACAGGGAGTGCGATATACTCACTCAATGCCACATTCTTGGCCTAAATGTCTATGAGGTGGTTTCAGAAGTGAGCTTCATTTTCTGCATTAATTCTTTCTGGAGTACCATGTTGCCATTAGACTTGCTTTTCAAAGCCTAGATGATGTTCTGGGTGGTGACATGGGACACAGGGTATGTTTCTGGCCATCCAGAAATATTCTTGCTTCTATCACCATAAGCACACAGTGTTTGCCATTGTGGCTCTGGGGGTGTGTGACATAGTCAGTCTGCCAGGCCCTCCTATACTTGCATTTCAGCTGTTGTCCTCCATACCAAGGAGGCTTTACCCACCTGGCCCTGCTTAACACATTTCATGATGGTGGATAACTAGGAGGTTCTCCCTTTATCATCCCTGTTGGATCTCCTCCTTGATGTCCCAAGATGTCATGGACCCACCACGCTAGGAACAACTCACATTTATTTGTCAGTCCAAATCCAGCTGAGCCACCTCAGACCCAGCAGCATGATCCCCCTGATGGTTGTTCTGATGTCCTTCTGTGGCCTGACTCTTGGTTACATGAGCATCTCTGCAAGCTACCTTCACAGCCATGTTCTCCACCTGGACAGTGATGTCTTACCACAATGCAGCAGCCCAGACAGATTTACCACTATGTTACGATTCTGCTTCTTTTGTTGCAGCCACCCTCACAGGGTGTTTGCCACCATCCATGAATCAGTATATTGTCCCTTTCTCTCATTCAATAATGTCTAAGGCCAGCTGGATGGGTTTCACCTGTGCAAGCTGACTCAATTCACTTCTCCTTGAGCAGTTTCTGTGACTTGTCATAAGGGGACTCCTACACACAGGAATATAGGAGCTGCTTTCCACAGCTGCTTTCCATCTCCAATACTTCCCAAAGATGGCAGGATCCATCAGTGAAAGACGCATATTGCTTCTTACTTTCTGGTAATTCTCCCCAGCTGCAGTACAAAGCACATTTTTTACATCTTGCCCTGTTTGGATTGGCCGGAGAGCTACAGCATGAACTATCTCCCACTTGATTTGCTCAAAGGCTTGTCACTGCTCAGAGCCCCATCTGAAATCATTCTTCTTCTGGGTCACTTGACAGACAGGTCTTACAATCAGACTGTAATTTGGAATGTGCATTCTCCAAAATCCCACAACACTTGAAAAAACTTGTGCTACATGTCTCACTGAAGGTGATGTTTTGTTCTCTTTTGGGTGGGGAAATTGCAAGAAAATTCCTGAAAGAAAGTAGGAGAGGTTATGTTTTGTTTTGATGATCCAATTTTTTTGAAGCTGAGATGCTGAGTACAAGCATAAATTAATCTTCAGCTCCTGTAAAACTTGCTATTTTCCTTTCTGGAGTAGTAAGTGAATGCAGACAGACCTGGTGAGATGTCCTTTCTTCACAGGACAAAAGTATCACTACAATGATTACTAGAAGTTGTCACTGTTAGAGAGTAGCTAAGATTTCCACTGATTTTTAAGACAGATTGATCAACTCAACTTGTTATATAAGTGCAGGTAATAAGGATGGATCCAGCATTACTGCTTAAAAATAGAATAAATAAAAGGTATTCATAAAAGAAGTCTTTGGAGTGGCACTTCTCATGGAGAGACAGGGAGCAAAATGTTCCACCAGGATGTAAATAGTTCAGTTGTTGTTCCTTCTTTACTGTACAAATGATGAAATATGTTAAACATCCAGAATCTCAACACACTGCTTAAAAATGAGATTAAAAGTTCATATTTCTTCAAAATACATTTTTGTCTTTCAAGGATAAGAAAATGTAAAATCGTACCAGATTTACATATTTTGTTTATTAATCAACAGATAAAATTTGAAAACTGCTATAAGATGCTATAAATATATTCCCATCATGGGAGGAAATATTAGTAGAGTCTATTAACTTTCAGAAGGTTATTAATAAGCAAATTATGACAGATGAAAAGGAAAAAGGAAATATAGCTTTATTGTATAGAAAGGCTGAGTGAAAAGTCACGGGGCAATACAATCACACATTTTCTCACAGAGTAAATCAAAGAAACAATAAAGTCAGCTGTAATAGCTGAAATAACAGATAGCTGAAACAATGAAAGCAACACACTCCAAACATGAAGAGAGGTGTGAGTGGAAACTGAATGATGTGACCAAACACTGATACACAAAAAAAGCAATAGCTAAGGCACTGTTTAAGGGAGCTTTGGGGCAAACATCACCATATCAGTCAGATTAGTCTTGTTAATATGTCGTTTAAAGAAAGAGCTAAGAGAGCGATTCAGGATAAAGTGCTGACCAAAAGCAGGAAGGGACTGTGAGCACAAGGACAATTAGTTAAATTCTAAAGGGATCAGCACATCCAAGCAGCTTTTGTAGATATAGTCAAGGAATGTCTTTGTAGGAGGCCTGCTTCTTTCTGCCTTCAGGTTTCCAACCTACAAAAAACATGAGCAAAATAACAAATAATTGCTGAAGCATGAGGATTAGGTAACTTTTCAGGTTGAAAGGAGGCAATACTCTCTTTTCAGAGATGAGAATTGGCAAGTGAGTTGACATGACTGATTTTGTCTGGGAGGCTACAACAAGATTTTTAAACATATGTACTGTTCAATGTGCTAGATCACATTCGTAGTTGCACTTGAATAATGTAGAAGAAAAATGCTACCAAGGGAAAATGAAAAGATTCTTTTAATATCTTTTTTTCTTCTTTATCAGAAAGAAAGATGGCTGAAGATTGATCTAAAATACATATTGCAGATTTTATAAATAATTTCAAAAGAACTAGCAGCCAGATATGGTCTTAACACTGAACTAACACTCCCTATAGTGCAGAAATACCTCATGAACTTCATCCTTAAAGTTTACTAATCTAACATAATAGGACTTTCACAACTGCCACAAGCCAAAAATATCTCAGGATCATGACAGTAGTTTGGGGATCTCATGATTTATTTATTTTTTTTTTCTTCTTACATCACTGCAAGCAGGACACAGGATGTGAATTTAACAAGGAAACAGAAGCACTGGTAACTGTTCCACCCAAAGAACAGGTCATACTTTAAGTAAGAGTGGAAGAATAGATGTATTGGATATTTACTGTTTTCATCTAAAGCAAAATAGGAAATGCCAAAGGAAAACATCAAAGCTCACAGGAAATAATTAAAAAAAAAAAAAGAAAAGTTCAATTGCACCTCCTTGTGGTCTAGAAAAAAAGTAATGAGTCATAGACACATGGTTGTTGAAGAGCTTTCTGAAGCAGATTACTGGGAGGGTGGTGAGGCACTAGCACAGAGTTGTGGATGCGCCACCCCTGGAAGTGTTCATGGCCAGGTTGGACAGGGGTTTGAAAAACTTGCTGCAGTGAAAGGTGTCCCTGTCCAAGACAGGGTCAGGCACAGGGGATGGAACGAGGTGATCCTTAAGGTTTCTTCCAACACAAGCCATTCTATGATTCTATGTTTATTGCAAAAATTACATTAAATAGGTATCTGTAGTTTGTTTGCTATGTGCATAGGACTTGGCCTACAGAAGGGATATTTTTTTGAGCAGCATGGATATATCAAACTCAAAAATCAAATATTGTCACTATTCTATAAAACTGTGACCCAAATGCCGGCCACATCTCTCCTTTGCCTACTAGTCACCCATTTCAAGGGCATCATGCCAGGTTCTTTTTTTTTCCCTTTCTTGTTCCTACTTTCAAATACCTTGTAGCAGACTATCTGCCAGAGATTGTTCAATTATACTGACAGCCAGAGGTGATGGTAGAGCATTGAAAGTCATATTTGGGCTGCTTATGCATCCCTAGGATCTTCAAGGATCCACTCATTTTACCTTGCTCTCAGAGACTGTATCTGCTACAGCCATGGTTTTGATATGGTTTCACCTTCCAAGCTGTGAACAAAACAAACATTTAACAAGATGTCTCCATCATTTCCTTTCAATATTGTGCAGAACCTGAGCAGTATTCGCCAAACAAGATGTTTCCCTGGAGTTATATAGGATAATCTTTTACTTCAAAATCAAAATTTTCCACTTGTAAAGATGGATATTAAAATCTCTAAATTTATCAGTAAAAAATCAAATCAAATCAAATCAAATCAAATCAAATCAAATCAATTAAAATAAAATAAAATAAAATAATAAAATAAAATAAAATAAAATAAAATAAAATAAAATAATTAAAACCCCAATTCCCCCAAAACAAAAACTCCAAACCCACAAAAAATTCAAACCAAAAAAGAAACCAACCCAAAATCCCAAAGCCAAACAAACCAAACATCCAACAACAACAACAACAAGTCATTAAGATACAATTTTCTAAAGAGAGATTACAACATCAATGATAAAGACAAACAAGAAAACACAGGTATTAGTATCTTTAAAGTTTAACTTTTATGTATTCTTGTGTTAGGAACATCTAAGAAGACCACGGCAATTTTCTGTTCTCTGCTTGCTTACTCCAGTTGAGATCATGTGCATATCCACATACAGAGTTATTTTTAAATCTGTAATATAGTCTTGGTTTGAGTAATCTCCTTATTGTTTGTTATTTTCAGATAGATAAAATATGTCTGTCTAATATAATTAATTCAGATTTTCTGAAATTGATTTTTGTATTTATAGAAATTTTATTGTGTGAAGGTGGGTTCCCTGGACTAGGAAACAAACAAGGAATTAATAAAGATCTTGTTCTTTCATTACTGTTAAATATTGTTAGCTGGAAAAGTACAGAATCTATTTCAGAATATTCTGTTTTTTCTGAACCATCCTCTTATTTATAAAATACTGCAAAATATTTTTCCAGCAAAAGTAAATAATATAGGTCCATTTTCAGAAAACACCTGCATAACTTCTATATTCTCTTTAGTTTGAAATGCTTATTTGAAAATTATTTTTTCTGTCATTTCTCATTAACTGACCAGAAAACCTGAGGAAAGCCTAATTTCCACAAACAGTATCTATTGAAAGCGTGGCACTTGTTTAATGTAGGAGGCAAAAAAAGGCTTGAAGTCCTTTGAATTACCAGTCTTGTGTCCAAAATGGGAATGAAACAGCCTAGTTTTAAAAATCTTCAAAAAAAAAAATCTGCCAAATGCCTCTAGACAATTTCAAATCAGGTTAAGGGTTGTGTGTTTCAATGAATTACAAATGATTCATACTGCCAAAGCTGCATATTGTCCTGTGAAGAAGGGAGGGTGAAATGCAGAAAAAGAGAAATAAGATGGCTGGTGGAAAGGAAATAGAGTCAATAGTAGGAACTTGGCAAGTAAGGAGAAGGCAAAGAGCTCAGACGTTGAAATAACGAGATCAAGACAAAGGAGGTAATGGTGGGACCAGAGGGTTTCAATGCACTCAGATTGCATTCATTGCACAGGTGAAAGTTGGGAGGATAAATCTCTGGAATTGACCCAGAACATGCCAAAAAAAATTACCACAAGCAGAAGCATAGACTCTTTTCTCAGTAAGCAGTAGCCACACCTGCATTAAACCACACAGAAGGATAAGGCTGTCCTGTCATCTACGTGCTCAGGGAATGAGGTCATGCTCCAGTCTGAGCCCTCAGCCACACTGCCTCACTCTGCCACCAGCAAAGATGGAGCTGGCACAATCAAGACTGAGTTCTGCCCCAAATGTGGCAGGGGTGAAACTGGCTGCTCTGTTTGTTAAGGTGGGTCCAACACTGTAGATACAGCAACAGTCTTCAATATCAGGAACAACACTGTTCATGAGCACAAAGTGAGGCAAAAACTGCCACTCACTTTATGATTATATTTGTAATAAAGAAAAATATTATACATGTAGCATTTGGACAGGATAATTGCCTGATAATAATTTTCAATTATGCACCTATGTCTGCAACTGTCATTTTGAGAGTAGATAAAGAAATAGTAGTTCATTTGTCACAATACATTTTCACTACTGAGAAATGTAGCCTGAGAAAAATTCTTTTAACTATGACTTGAATTTGATGGAAGGCAATAGATCTAACTGTGCTGAATGAAACCAGGAGGCTATGCTTTCTCACTTATTACCAGTCTGGGGTTTCAGTATTTATTTCATATCATAACTGAGTAACAATTTAATAATTTATTTTTCTGCCCCAAAAAAGTGGGCTAATTTATTCAGCTTAGAGCATCCTACATGAAGCAGGGGTCCTGAAACATACTTTAGATCAGTGTACTTGCAAGAATTCCCTTTGCAGGAATGTCAAGGGCGCTTGCAGCCCCAAGTCCTATATACCTCAGATTGAAGTGAAACCTACTACCTATGATACTTAGGATGTCATAGAAAGGATTTTTGAAATTAGTTCAGAGACATTTCTAATGTTCTAAATATAGGTGATATAAAACCTACAACTAATATAAAAGTTCCAGATTTATCAAAGAGTAATAAAAAGAAAATTTTAGCTTTAATTAATATTAATTAGTTTATTAATACCCATTAATAATAATTCTAAGCTTCTAATTGTTGTTAATGAGAATTTCATAGTATTTTAGAAAAGGGACTTTTAGCTTGTATTTTATAGCTGAATTTTTGTTTGTTTTTGTTTGTTTTGTTGTTTTCTTTTGCTTCATTTATTTTTTTTCCTGTGCATATAATGAATCTTTACAGGACATTCAAATAAAATTTCAAAAATAAATTCATGGGATCATATTTTACTCAAGAAAAACTCATTATTTTATGAACAAGATGAAAAGTTCTATTTTTTTTTTTCAGGACAAAAGATTAGATGTGCTAAATTAGAACTATATAGAAGTTTTCTTTAAGAGTACTTGACTTTTACAGCTAAGATTTTTCCCTGATGAGAGAAAATAATTTTTAAATTAAGTTTCTGGATAATGTGATTTTTCTAAATAATTATTATTTTTTCTTTCATTGTATTCCTCTGTAATTTGATTACATTACATTTTTAAACTTTTCTTTGTTTGTTTCCATACACCAGAGGAATAATGAAGTAGAATTATCAGGGACAGTGTCAAATGCTTTGCATAAATCCAGGTAGATGATGTCAGTTGCTCTGCCCCTATCCAGTGCTGTAGCCCCATCACAGAAGATTACCAAATTTGTCAGGCATGATTTCCCCTTTGCAAAGCCATCTTAGCTGTTACCAAGCACTTCTTGGTTTTCTGTGTGTCTTAGAATAGTTTCCAGGAGAATCTGCTCCATGATGTTACCTGGCACTAAGATGAGACTGACTAGTCAGTGGTTCCATGGGTCTTCTGCTTTCCTCCTTTTATAAATAGGGGTCACACTTTGCTTTTTCCAGTCATTGAGGACTTCACCTTCCTGCCACAATTTTTCAAAATTAATGGAAAATGGCTTAGCAACTATGGCAGTTCCCTCAGGACCTTTGGATGGATCTCATCAGGTCTTCCCATGGACTTGTACATATTCATGCTTCTTAGGTGGTCTCAAACCTGATCCTTTCCCATAGTGGGCTTAGGGTCTTCATTCTCCCAGTACCTGAATTTGAGTTTGTTCTCAATTTGGGTAGTATGGCTGGAGCATTTCCTGTTGAAGACTGAGGTATAGAAATCATTGAGAACCTCATCCTTCTCTTTGTCCAGGGCAGCCAGAACTCCCATTTCCTGCTGCAGAGCATTATCCCTAGATTTTCTCTTGCTTGCAACATACCTATAGAAGCCTTCTCTTTTATCCTCAATATCCTTGGCCAGGCTCTATTCTAACTGAGCTTTGGTTTATTAATCTTGTCTGTAGCATCCTTTGCAATTCCCCTGTATTCCTCCCAGGTCACCTGTCCTTTCTACTTCCTGAAAGCTTTTTTTTTCCTCTGAATTTGCTCAGCAACTCCTTTGCCATCCATGGAGTCTTCCTGTCATTTTTGCCCAGTTTTCTCCTGGTTGGGGTGCAATATAGATTGCTCCTGGACTATAATTGTAAAACAAAATTACACTGTTTTCTTATTCTTTTTTTATCACTTATTGTATATTGATTAGCTTAATTACAATTTAAGTATGTAGTGACTAGCATCTAAAATTATGTTTTGTGGATAATTTTAATTTAAATCTAGTTCCCAGCCTTAGTGTTGACATTATAAGTAAGTAAAGACCAGTAGCCTAGTAGAGAAATTATGCTTTTTCTCTTTGTCACATAATTAAAAACAGTTATAAAAGCTAGCAACTT
Source organism: Acrocephalus scirpaceus scirpaceus (assembly GCA_910950805.1). Classification (NCBI taxonomy): domain Eukaryota; kingdom Metazoa; phylum Chordata; class Aves; order Passeriformes; family Sylviidae; genus Acrocephalus; species Acrocephalus scirpaceus. Next base: position 55,788,523 of record OU383776.1, read on the forward strand.
GCATATGACACCATGAAATTGCTTCAGAAAACTTGCATAAACATGACTTTAGGTGACAGATGGGGTTAAATTATAAGCTTTGGAATCAGACATTCAAAAAAGGTAGAGAAAGAATAAGAATAGTGTCAAAAATTTCTTCATAGAATAAATCTATTCACATGAGAACTTTAAATAGCAAACAAAGCTAAACAATAAAGTTAATAAAAATATTTCTTTTTTTGGATATTTTATTTTACACTTCTATACATAAAACATTCAATTATTTTGCACTAATAACAAATAGTTTGATAGCTGAACCACAGCTCAAAATTCTCCTTTGACTTAAAACAGAGTTCTGGCTTACTACATGACTTCCATTCTTTAAAACCGATTTAAAACTGCCCTTAACTATCTCATTACCAAAAAATCAAAATTCTAACAGCAGTAAAAAATCAAACAGTATCTATGTGTACATTCTATGCATATAGATTGTGCATAGCTTTTATAAATATTTAGGTTTTTTCTCTCTTTGTGGTGGACTCTAATTAGTTCAGTCCTGTCTAAAGCTTGGACTTATTATCAGCATTGCTGCATCTTGGAGTGGTATGTTCACAGTGAAGCACTCAAGATCACCCTCTCCACTCTAGCTGTCTTTGTCTACAGCATCTTCACCATAATGCACCTACACTTCAGTGACATCTACATCCTTGTTTCTTTTCTCTTGCATTCCCTTCCGATAGTCTCACAGCGCACTTTAAGATTCAAATGCAAAATGCCCTGGGTACATTAATGGCACTCAGACATCGTGTTCCCAGTACTACAGTTCCCAGAAGGATGGTTCCACAAGGACAGTGATAAGTACACATCAATTTGTTTGCACAAAAGCATTGTCATAGGGATGTTTTATCTGTACTGAGTGTTCTTTCTGGATAGGTGATTCAAACCTAGAAGATACACCTTATGAACAGACATGCAGTAAGAGAATAAAGCTTGTGGATGTTACTATTTGAATTATAGATCAGTGCTGGAATACAATTTTTTTTCAGCTTATGATATGGGACTGGATGTAGATGAGTAGTTCAAAGAAACCACTCAGCTCCAGGTATACATGCTTAACAGATGACAAAAATGCTCAACCCAAATCTAAAAGCACATATTTGATATTTAAATTTACAGTGTGCATTTACTTCCAGGAACTTAGCATTATCATCTTCAACAACTACTAGTTAGAGACAAGTTATTGCCTTCAACAAGAACCATCATCATCTTCACATTCATTTGCCCCTTATTACAACTACTATTTCAAAGTTCATATTTTTAAAGTTTTCTTCCTATCTATGATTATTGAATTTCATCTTTTATTTAAACAAACAAACAACAACAACAACAACGACAACAAAAAAGAAGAGAGAGAGAGAGTGTGAAAAGTTGAAACACATATCATGGTATAAAAGCCAGAACTCTACAACAATTGCTAAATAATTTGAGATGGGACAAAACAAAGTTAATTTGGAGGCTTGTGCTTCACAGATGAAAGTTAGCCTTAGGAGCCATCTCTCTGCAGATGCTGCTTGTAGAAACATATTAAACACCCCGCTTCAGACAGCAAAAGGTACTACACCCCATCCAGTTGCAACAGAACTATACCTGTTTGACTCAAAGACCCCTTTGCTCAGTCATAGACTCTTTCAGATCATTGCTAAGCTGTTTTTTGTTTCTTTCTTTTAGAAGAATTCTTAACATTATTTATTAAAAAGAATAAATTTTTCAAAACACTTAAATGCCTGCATAAGTTTCTTGATATAATAGGGATCCTGTTTCAGGGTTAATATCTCTCTTAGTGTTTCTTCATTATCCGGTAAACCTAAAACCTCAAAACAAAACCAAACACAAAAATGCAACAAATTATACAGTTAAAAATTAGCAAAAATATAATTTACAGGTTTTATTCTTTATTTATCAATGAAGAACTCTGCATTAACTTGACATGATGGTTATCATTATCTTACCCTACGTACCTATGTGGGGTAAGTAATGATTTAATGTAATTTTGAGTCTCTTTGAGATTCAACAAGCAAAATATCATAAATGCATTGCTGCACTCTGGCTTTTGGTGCATTTTTGATGTATATAGTTGCGTCAATTTCAGCAGAGAATCACAAGAATTAGTCAGGTTGGAAGGGACCACAATAGGTAATATGGTCCAACCGTGCTACTCAAGCCCAGCTGTCACACAGCACACGGCATAGGATTGTGCCTAAATGGTTCTTGAATACCTTCAGTGAGGGAGACTCTGCACCATCATTGGACAATCTATTTCAGTCACCTGCACAGCAAAGAATTTTTCCTCATATTCATGTGGAACTTCCTCTCCATCAGCTACTACCCATTGCCTCTTGTCCTACTGCTGAGCATCCCCAAGAAGAGCCTGGCTCCATCCTCTTGGCATTCTCCCTTCAAGTACTTACACACATTGGTAAGGTCCCTCTCAGTTCTTTCTTGAGGCTGAGCAGGCCCATCTCCCTCAGCCTTTCCTCATAAGAGGCATGCTCTGGTCCCTTAATCATCTTTGTACCCCTCCCCTGGACCCATTCCAGGAGCTCCATGTCCCTGTTGTACTGAGGAGCCCAGAGCTAGACACAGCACCCCAGATTTGCCTCAGGGCTGAGCAGAGGGGCAGGATCACCTCCCTTGAGCTGCTGGCAGAGCTTTTCTTAATGCACCCAAGGACAACAACAACATTGGTCTTCTTGACCACAAGGGCACGCTGCTGGCTCATGGGCAGCTTGTTGTCCCCCAGGACCTCCAGGTCCTTCCCCACAGAGCAGCTCTCCAGCAGGTCAGCCCCCAGCCTGTGCTGGTGCCTGGGGTTATTCCTTCCCAGGTGCAGCACCTTGCTCTCACCTTTGCAGGACTTCAGACAGCTCTCCTCTGCCCATCTCTTCAGTCTGTGGAGGTCCTTCTGAAGTACAGCACAACAGCAAATTTTCTGAGGATATATCTGCCCCTTCATCGAATCCATTGAAAAATAAGTCAAACAATACTAGCCCTAGTATCGAACCTTGATGGACACCTCCAGTGACAGACCTCCAACCTGACTCTGTGCTACTGATTACGACCCTTTGGGGTCTGCCATTCAGCCAATTGCCTATCCTCCTCATTGCCTACTAACCCAGTCCATACTCCTTGCGTTTGCCTATGAAAATGTCGTGGGAGACAATGTGGAAAACCTTGCAGAAGTCGACTTAGATAACATCCGCTGCTCTCTCCCCAGGAGATCCATTCTGGTAGTTATTTTGTCATAGAAAGCTATCACGTTGGTAAAGCATGATTTACCTTTAGTGACTCCATTCTGACTGCTCCTGATCACCTCTTTGTCCACATGGATAGAAATGGCCTCCAGAATGAGGAGCTCCATTGCCTTTCAAGGAATTGAGGTGATAGTTCTCCATGCACTCCTTCTTGTCCTTTTTGAAAACTGGGGTGACATTTGCTTTCTTCCAGTCTTCAGGCACCTCTCCCCAACTCCATGATTTTTCAAATATGATGTTGAACACCCTTGCTATGATTTATGCCAGCTCTCTCTAATGGATGCATCCTGCCAGGGTCCATGGACTCATGGATGTCATTTGACCAGTGTGAGGAAACATAATTCAAACAGTTACTTTTTTCAGTTATTTACTCTAATTTAAATTCACGTGAGCCAGTGATTATTTTTAAACCTACCCTTCTTTTTTAATAAGCAAGGAATCCATGTATCTTAAATCATCAGATATATGAAACCAGAGCTGAGTCCAGAGAAAAGCAACAAAGCTGGTGAAGGGCCTGGATCACAAATATCATGAGGATTTACTGAGGAAACTGTGAGTTTTTAGCCTGGAGAAAAGGAGGCTCAGGGAGGACTTTATTGCTCTCAGCAAGTACATGAAAGGAGATGGGAGTGTGATGGAGTAGTACCTCTTCTCCCAGGAAACAAATGACAGGACCATAGGAATGGCCACAAATTGAGCCAGGAGAGATTTAGATTTACATGGAAATGAAAATTTCTTCACGTAAAGGGTTGCCAAGCATTGGAATAATTTGTCCAGGGAACTGGTTGACTCACCATAGCTGGAAGTATTTTAAAAACTATGTAGATGTGGCATTTAGGACCTGGTTTAGTAGTCAACTTGACAGTGCTGGGCTAATGGTTGGACTGAATGATCATAAGGGTCTTTTCCAACCTAAGGAGTTCTATGATTCTAATATATTTTACTTAGACATCAAGGGCCATCAAGATACATAAAGACTTGTACATGAACAACAAAAAATAGATATACAAGTGAAAATAGAACAGGGGAATCCTTTCATACACAGAAAACTGTAACCCTGTAATTCACTAGTTAGCAAAACTATGTAATTTTTGGATGTAAATGTGCTTAAACATCACAGAAAAAGAGCAAATCTCAAGTCCCTTAAAAATAGCTAGGAAAATGAGCACACTAATAACTTCTTTAAAATCATGTTGGGTGATACGTTGTCATGTATTACTTTGATTTCCATTTTAAACTTCTGAATGAGTTCTTCAGAATGGTATCTCTATCTCCTCAGAGCATATTGCAGGGTCTTCTGGAGAGTTCCCATAATTATTTAGTTAAACAGGATCAATATATAACCCAGTAAATCTTCTAAATTAGAAATAATCATTTTTTCAAATAGAAGAACACATCAACTTTCTTTTCCCCAAGTCATCAAGACCAGGCTTTGTGTTGCAGAATCATGGAAAAAGCAAATTTTCTTCTAGTCCCACTAGAAGAGCATAGTGTGTTAAATTCATGCAATGGATATTTTAAAGTTTTCTTGAAAAGGAGTTACTGCCTTGTGGATTCCACATTTCTTATTTCATTCATGTGTATGTCTGCCAAATCTGGGGAGATTCTGGGTTCATCTGCCTAGAACATGCATTGAGATATTTAGACACTATATAAAAGACATCTATTTTCAAAATGGTAAAGATACCAAAGAAAAAATGCATGGTGGAGTATAAATTTGGAAGCCCTGTGTTTACAAGCCATGACTCACTATTACAATTCATATAATAGCTCAAAAAAATTCACAAAATGGAAGATGTGGCATGGAAACCCTTATGCATGGCAACAACGTTTTTTACTGCTGCACTATTTTTTTATGTGTTCAAAAGTACGTTGGGTGAGGATAGTTAAGCTTCTGTTATTTGACAAGAGGATTTCTCACCTGACCAGCCTACATAAAGACAATCCCTTTTAATCCAGTTGGGGATTTCTCCTGTCTGAATACATTCAAACACAATTTTTTCTGTTTCAACATATTCTAAATCAGACTTTGCTTTCCCACTGTTTCTGAAAAGCTTCATGGGGAGGTGTGTCCTAGCATTTAAAAAAAGAAAAAAAAAGGAAAAAAAAAAAAAGAAAGAAAAAGAAAAAAAGTAGAGGTTACTTGTAAGGAAGTTAATTTGTAAGGAACTTCTTGCAGAAAAAGTAAGAAGAGAAAACATTGATGTTGTAGCACAGGGCTGCCAATTAAGCTTATTTAAGCATATTTTATAATACAATGGATAAAACTTGTACAAACCAGTTAAAATGAAATGCTTTTCTGCTTTTCATACAAGGTATTTCTATGTTATTGATTTCTTTCATATTATAGATGTAGACCCTACTTTAATACTTTCCCCCATAAATAGACATGAAAACTATAACAGCATTGTCTAATATATATTTTCCCTCTGTGAAAAGACCTCATTATTTTTCTCTGTTATTTCTATCTTTGTTTTATTAACTATTCAATATACCTTGTGTCATCCATAAGTTCATTTCCACAAAATATTTCATAGGACAGAATGTCAGCCTGAGCATTATTAAAAACTTCTTCCAAATCAGCTCTTTCATCCTCGCTCTTCCTGATAAGCTCATGGATGCATTGTTGTGTCCCAGGGACATCACAATATATGGTGTGAACCTAACATGGATAAAAAAATTGCAGTTCATGCAGTTCACATAGTTATAAGTCTAGAAAAACATGTTTTTTCCATGGTACCATTCTCATGCTTAATTAATTTATCTGTAAAAATAATGCCAAATAATGAGTGCTCACGTTAATTCCCTGCTATTCTGAAAATCTTACCTGTAAATTAATGTATACAAAATAACATTTTGCTATTTTTAAGACTATAGCATTATTAAACTAAACTGCACTCTTTTTCTTTAATGAACTTCTTAGAAAACCCATTAAATAAACTTTCATCTTTGCAGAAACTGTATTCTTACTGTCTTGATAAGAGATTTCAAGAACATTATCACTGTCATTTGAGGTTTCATTGCTTTGTTAAATCTTCTTTCACTTTGTAGGATCTCAGTGACTTCTCTCTCTCGTTTCTGTAAAGATTCTTGTATCTCTTGCAGGACATTTTGTGCCTGCCAAAGACATTGCTTTTCCACTAACCAGTCAGTCTTCCCTTCTTCATTAGCTGCCTGCAACAACAAAGATAACTCTTATAAACTAAGCCAAGATCTACATTTTGATTGCTGTCATACAAAACTACCAAGATTTTAATGAGCAAGGTGGAGCAGAAATGGAGAAAAGCAAATGAAATATTGAATAAGATGGTTTCTTTAGTTCCAACATTCAGAATACAGTTTTTATAAGTCAAAGAGGTGGATACTTAAAAGCATTTTGTAGCAAAATGTCTACTTTCAAATATATAATAACTGCCATAGCACATTATTGGTGGTTCCTGAACCAATGAGTTTGTTTCATTATTGTGATGTTTTAATCTTTCATCATAAATGTATCATTCTCAAAGCATGTATATATTTGCACACCCTAATTACTATCAGTTAGGTCCATGATTGATTTCAGCTTTTGCTAGAATCAGCCTGATTATCTTTGAAATACCTGCAGTAATCCCATAAACAACCAGTTCAATTTCCATTTTTGTGCTCACTTGTTCTGTTTTTAATACTGAAACCTCTGACACATCTGAATTTTCTCCTTCTACCTTTTCAGACTTTTGTTGAAGAATTTTTGTCTGGAAATTCATGAGGTCTCGTAATCTTTCCACATGTAAACTGATGTTGTGTAGCTCCTGTAAAGCTGAATTGAAAACAATAGAAAACCAGGTAAGAATAACTTCAGCATTTCTAATCTGCAGTTCCAACAATACTGTCTCTGTGAAATTATCTCCCTTTAGAAATCAAGAATTTATCACGAACCAATATTTTTAAATAATATTCCATTTTCATTAATAATTAATTTTAATTTAGTTAAACTCAAAGAATTATTAACGATTCAGGTTTTGCTTTGCTTTACATTTCCAAAGGAAAGGCTACAAGTGTTGAAATAAACCCACTGAGAAATTATGTTGACTGTAAAAAGCAAGGTAGGTTAAGGAGTTTGAAGTTGTTACAGGCAGTATTTGTAGCTTCAATATTCTTTTATTATTCCATCTGCACACATAGTGATGAAAAGGAAATACTTATATTGATTTCAGCAGATATGCAGCTCAGTGTAAGCAAAAAAACAAACAGGGAAGAAACAGAAACAGATCAAGAAACTGCATATGAAACACTCACTCAATGTGTGCTGTGTATAAAGGTAATCTAGCTTTTTACACAAATTTTCTAGAATCCAGACCTGCAAGACAGGAAAAGAAGAATAGCAGGAAATCAATACCATTTTTCATTATATTTCCTAAGGGAGACTAATCAATAATATGGAAATCACGTTGTTGCTATTTATGTGTACAACCTACACAAATGGGCTATTGAGCAGTAATTAGGTGTCACTGGAAAAGAAAATACAGAAATAAACCAGAGACTGCTCAGGCATCAGTGTTTTCACATGAGCCTCAGTCAAGGGGTCCTACACTTATTTTTTCTTAAGCATTTGTCCACACTACTGAAAGGATAACAGAGACAAAATGATTGATTTTCCTGAAAGAGTTGAATAACAAAAACTTTTGGAAGGATTCCTGTGGCAAGGATAGGATTCCTTCTCCTGCAGAAAAGGTTGTGCGTGCCAAATCCTGCCAGCGTTATCTGCCTAATAGAAAATGTTCCTTCTTCCCACAAGCCTTAGAACATAGTATCCTCATCACTTTTTACTCTTCATTATAATACTTTTGCTATACTTCCTCCATATATAATAATTAGGTCAAATGATCTGTAAACCCCACGGGGATTTTTTTGCGATTTATCAATAAGGCATAGGCTATTATAACAGCAGGCACAGCTGTGAAAAGTGAAAACCCTAATTTTAAATACTAATGCCATTCAGAACTTAAACAGAAGGTGGTGCTAGGACACTTGAAAAGAGAAACTAAAAAACCTGCCTGAGATCTTCACTCAGAAATCATACAGAAATCTGCATTTAGTTTCACAAATTAAAAAATAATCTGCCTCACAGACCCCTTTCCCAGACTCCCTCCCACCCCCACCACTCCCCAGCTCAGGGTTGGGTATGATCTTCCTGAATTCATATCTTGGAGAATTGCAATGAAAACTGGTTATAGCAAAGCAGTGCTGCAAAATTAAAGGAAGGGTTGCACATATAGAACAGAACAGAACCCTGTGCAGAAAATAACAAATATCAGGCCATTTTTACCAATGCTATACATTAAAAACCCAACAAATTTAATTTTTTTCACACCTATGCTGTTAATAAAGTGTCATTTCTACTGACAAATTTGGAAAGCCTTTGGAACTTTAGAGAGTTTTTCCAGGAAACTACCAAATAAGGTAGTTTTGCTGCTGTGTCAGCCAGCTGAAATGGAATATTGTAATAACTTAGACAATGAGAGGCTTTTGTTGATTTTTAATTTCAATTGCTAAACAAAGAAGAAGCAATGTGCTGTACTGTGATTTTAAAATTCTTCAAAAAAAGACATAAAATGTGAATGCAAGAGAAAGGACCACCTAATAATTTTTAGTGGAAAGAAAAAGATAGAAAGTCAAAACCACATATATCATCTTCATTGTTGTTTCAAGGGTAAAAACCTACATTTTTCTCTGGAGAAAGGCAAGTGCTGAGAAGTTAAATCTTCACCAGTTTAGATGTACATATCTAAAGGCAGACAGGCAGGCAAAGAGCACACACTGGAAACAGCAGTAAGAACACCATCTGACTCCAAAAGGAAAACACAAACTCTGTCTCTTTACCTTTTCTTCTCTCCAGTTCTCTGTTCTTTGTTTCATTTGGTAAAGAAGATCTTCCTTCTCTTGGATCAGTTTTCTGTTTCTTTCTCTCAGGTTCTGAAGGCAGTAAAATAAGGCAAAACGGATGACAGTTGCAACACTATTTTTCAGAGAGGCATCCAATTTGAGTTTTTGTGTTCCGTGTCTTGAAAAGTCATAACTATTGGACCAGCCTGCTAAGGCCTGTAGACCTTAAAAAAATTAAAATTCCTCATTTAGCAATGACCATCTGTGGCCAGAGGTAGTCTGTTTCTAATGACCCTTTCTAAATACTTGGGGACCCTGAACCTTTTCCTCAGTAGCAGAATAGAAGGAGGAACAGGATAAACCTTAATATCTATTTATCATCAAATAAGCAGCATACATCCTATATGTTCTAGGAATATCCTTCACACATTATTTACATGAAAGCAAACCTATTTCCAAGTGCATAGCACAGTTAGGTCAAGCTATGAAAACTAGTTTGGAAGTATACTGCACAAAGCTTTATTCATCTCCAGAGAGAGAAAACCATAGCTTATTTTAAAATAAAATTTTACAAACTACATGTCTTCATTATACTGTCTGCCCATAAGAAGAGAGTATTAATTATAAGGCCTGTTCCTTCAACCTCTGTAAGTATTTGCTGTGCTTATCCCCATGTAAATCAGAAATATTTTTTTACCTTAACTGTATCTTGCCAGTGTATCTTGCTCTTGTCCATCAGCTCTTGATAAGCTTCTAACTGGGATTTCAGATACTTCATTTTCTCACTGTAATGTTTCTTTAGAGTAGTTATAGTTTTCTCCTTTATAAAAAATAATTATTGAGAAAATAATGAGAACAGAAAGTCAGGAATGATAAAGAAAACAGTTTCTACATCAGGCTCCCTTTATTCTCTTTATTCAATTTTTTTTATTGTCTGCAAACATTTAGTATTGATCACAGGAGGTTTGTACTGTCATTCATTGCAGACTTCAAGCATAACTAACTGCCAAAATAACATATATTTTATGTATTTTTCTGCAGAAATAAAAACCAAAGCCTTTCTCAGAGCAGATAAGAATTAATTCATCCAAGCACAGCTAAGCAATTTTAAAGAATCTTAGCTCAGACAGGGAAAGTTTGGAAGTAGCATAAAAGAATCCACACAGTAACCAAAATGAGAGTGATTCTGTGAAGTAAGATCATTAAATCCCTGTATTTGCATCACTGCCCAGTATGCTGTTGTATCTTGCTATGCATCTGTGCTCTTCCCTGTTGTCTTTTTCTTCCCTTAGTGATGTTTAGTCAGTTGAAAGTCGAAAATGTAACTGTACAGGATGTAGGGTTACATTCCTACCAATGTTCAGAAATGGATTTACACTGGTATTACGATGCTTCTACGAATGTGACAACCTGAGAACAAGATAAAATATTGTTCTACACCATAGCCTTTGTACACTACATACAGGAAATCCTCTAGATTTTACTTGGCAGTCCAAAGAGTTTGTTTACTTCCACTTGGTGGCTTTAGAGGAGCTTCTGAATCTCTTCTTTCTGTGTTCCCAGAGTAAACTTCAGTTGTGTGGAAAGCATTCTTCTTCATAGGAACCGAGTGCCTGTCTTACTCTGGATCAGAAAAGGAGAATGTACTGGTTTGAAAGCAGACCGGTGGGAGATCCCAAGTCAGAACTACAATTAAATAGAAAAATTAAAATAAAATGCAGCAGTACAAAACCACTGACAGTCAGAGTACAATATGACACCCTGTTGGTCAGGGTGCTCATAGGAGTCTGATTAAATGGTGGCTGCAGTCCTCCTGGAGAGTGAGTGTAGTTGTCAGACATGGTTCTGTTGAGGCAGTGATCCTGTAGAAGGGTGTCGTTTTCCTCTGAAGGTCCACTGGTGGTGTAGATGAGTCTGGTCTTCCTCTGGGAATCCAGTGGAAAAAGGCTGACTGGGATGTTCCAATCCTCAGATTATAACCAGGTAGGATTGCTTGGCTCCTGCCCTGGATGGATCGTCTCCCAGTGGGATGATGTAATTTTATCAATCATGCAGTGACACACAATGACCCATTAACAGAAGATACCCCCTGGGGGGAGGATGAGTTGTGGGAGAGATAAAGAACACTGCCCCACCTGGTTTTAACAGCTGGTAATAGAATACAAACATTTGGTTACATCTTGCATTGCAATCCAAGACGGAGAATGATGTGACAAATAAACAGAAATGTGAAGCTGTAACTGCAAGAAGATTTCAGAACAGTGTAGTGAAAGATGATGTAGGTAATTCAATTTTTTGGAGAGAATTATTAACTAAGGAACACAGAAATGCTTCCACTAAGGAAAGAGAGGCATTGTGGAATTTTGGTCACAGGAATGGCACCTCCGGATCCTCATTTTCACCTTGAAAGAATTTGTAAGAAAGAGATTCTGCTAGCTGTAAACTATACCGACAAAATATGCAAGGCTAAAACCAAACTAAGTAAAAAGTGGACAAAAAATACTCACAGGAAAAGAAAAAAAAAACATAAAGGCAATACAGGCTGGCACAGACCTTAACAATGCACATTCTTGAGAGGCACAGCCTAAAGAAATGTAAATATTGAAGTGATGGTGTCAGTTGTGACATGAAGGTGTTATTAAGAGAAAATTTTAGTAACAAATAAATTTTAGAAAAATCTCTGCCATTGTGCCAGACAAAAAGTAAAACCAGACTTCACAAAGTTGTAAGATAAAATACACTTCAAAGTACACTGACATTATTTACAGACACTAAGAATGGTGCATGAATGGAGATGTAATTGTGAATGAAGTAGATTTAATCTCTCTGTATCACTCTGATTAATGGTCAATGGCCCTAATGCTCCAGGATAATTACCTGTTTTTCTTTCCTTATATCATCCAGTTTTCTGATCAGCTTCATGTGTCTGTCTTTCATTCCCTGCATGTGTTTTACAATCTGTAGAGGAAGAAGGAAATTATAAGCTCAGAGCAGTAGCAACACCAATTGTAATGAACCAGAGATAACTAGTCTGTAGAATTGCAGGCCAAACTTTCAGGCTTCAATAATAGAAAATATGTTACCCTATTGAATAAAAGTCTGTGAATAGCTTGAAATGGAGTTTCTCTTTTGGTCCTAACATTGCATCTCCACTTCTTCCTTTTTAATGTTGTGATTGAAATAGAAAATGGAAGACATAATCATTATAATAATTCTAAAGTTCTCGAAAAAGACAAGTAGCATTATGAGGCCTGTAACTGGGAAAAAAAGGGAAGCAGTGGGGAAGATGGCATTTTTGCATTTAATAGTTAGAAAAAGAAAGCAGTTACAGAATACACTCAACTGATTCTGTATTTCATTAAAATAATTTGAAATCCTACAAAACTGATATAACTTTAAGGTACACTGGCATTTTTAATGACTAATAAAAAGAGATGTGTACATCAAGGATGGACAAATTGAGCATTTTCTTGTTTGAAAGTGAATCATTTAAATTACATCATGTTCGTCAATGAATTTCTTTAATTAATTTTGTTTCAATTCAATTCATAATAGTCTCTAAAGGAAAATTCCACCAGGTCCTGTTCTAGCTTCTGCTGTCCACTGGTTTTTTTCCATACTTTCCTGGTAGGTGCAATGTCAAATTTCACTGACACGTAAATGAGACTAACAGATACTGCTCAGTCAATTACAGCAGTAATGAACATGATCATATGTAAATTATAAAAATCTAGAACTAATCCTGAGATTTGCTTGGTTTCAGTTCTTCATTTAACTTCATATGATGCATATTCTGCTGACAGTGTGCAGCTCAGCCAAATTAAAAGTAAAAGAATAAAATCTCAGATTATTTATTGTGGCTGATGCATTATTTGAAAATAGCTGTGGTTGTTAGCATGGATCTAGGCTGACAGATTAAATCTTTATTAATATTTACAAGCTGTTGACTTGGGAATAAGGAATCTCTACCATCTGACACTGTCACAGTTCAAATGACATAAAAGTAATCAAGCAACAATGAAGTCTTGAAATATACTCTCCTATTTACCCTTCATCCACAAAATCTACTGTGGAAATAGAGGAATTTTAAGAGACACAATCAAAAGTTTAAGACACAAAAAAAGCCTCTGAAGAGAAGACTGAAAAGCTCCAGATGGGCTCTAGATCTCATAACCCACACAGGTCTGAGTAATTTTAGTAATTTGTTTCAGGTATTTAACTTGTGTCCTACAGCTGGCTCAGCAGTCTTTATGTAGCCTGTACAAAAGAAATCACCACTTTTTTGACTCATACTAAAAGATCAAGAATATAGGACCATATTTAGTGGAATAAATAAGGAAAGAAAACCAGCAAACCAGGATATATGTATATTTATATTTATTTTATATACAGACAAATGTGCACATATGATGTCCATAACTTAAATATGGCTAAATACAAAATCAGAAGTTATTCTAGTTTCTAGTACCAAAAATATTGTAATAGGAAAAAACCCTCACACTTCCAGTCACATATAACTTCCAGCAATCAAGAATAATGATGAGAAATATATATAAGAAGGCAAGGGTTTCCTCCACAGTTACAAGGGAGTTTTTATCTTTAGACACCTACCTGGGAAAGGCATTTAAGCAACTTACAATCTGATCTAAGTTAAGATGGCAATTTGATAATAATGTTTGCATTTTTATATCAATATTCAAAATTTAACTGCGAGCTTCCAAGTGTGAATCAAAAAACCAACCTACTGTGAAAAATTATTGTGTGAATTGAGTTCCTACAATGACAGTGATTATGACAACTCATCCAGTTTGTCCTAAGAAAAGTGCACTTGATTAAAATGTGAATTTTTAAAATATTGTATACTAGTCAATCATTGGGGACTTTCTTTTAGGGATGGGGATGTTTGCTTTAGGTTTTTTTACCTTGATGATATGTAGTCTAGCTAAACTGTACGGAATGTATGACACTTCTTTGGTTGTACATTCCTTCAACTCAGTTGCCTTATGATCAGCAGTAGAACAAACTCCAGATGTGGTAAACTGATCTAGTGTAAAACAAAATTTATTTTATCAACTAAAATGCACTGCAATTTCACATGCATGTATTACATTTGAATTTTTTATTAGTGGTATCAACTATCTGGGGTTTTTTTGTTTGGTTGGTTGGTTTTTCTTTTTTTTTTTCCTAATAACGAAATAGGCTCCTGGGAGGAGAAATACAGCAACTCAGACTTGTCAGCTTTTACCTCTGCACACCATAATACAAACTTATGTTTGACAATTACTTACCTGTTCCTGAACACTCTGATATTCATTACTTACATATATTTATGTCATTAAAACTAAAAATTAAAAATCAGGTTAAAAAATCCATGCAGAAGTATATTGCCTCATAAGAAAATTAGCTTTTACCACAACTAAGGGGATACTTTACATCCTGGGAAACTACCTTTAACAAGTTATTTGATAGATACATTTTTTTTATCAGAGTATGCTATACATTTTAATTTTTTTCTAATCTTTATTTTTGTTAAATAAGAATATAAAATGACTTATTTTCCCCCCAATCAGATTGCTCTGGCTTAATACAGTAGCTGACCTCCTATTGGAAAATTAAGTATCACAGTTCTCAACCCAGTATCATTATTAGCTAACAGGAGAATAAGTTCAAAACTACTGTTGTAATTATTTAGAATAGTGACTTGTGTATATCCAAGCTAAATAATTTTATTTGAAAATCCAAAGAACACAGATTAATTCAATCAGAGCTCATGAACAAGAGAAAACAAAAAAATAAACCTCCTCATTTTGTTTAAGGTATTATCTGTTCCAGAAAGCAAGAACAATATTTGCTTTGTACATATACCTTTATCTTGAGTTCTGTCTTCAATCCATCCAATCAGGGAATTCAGAAATGACCACTTGTTTATATTCATTCCAAGCTTGTGCAACCATGAGTTTCCCTCTCTATCTGTTAACAAAATGCAGGTGCTAAAATATTGTGAATATCATTGATGTTCTTGCTCTAATTCTCTTTGGTTAAAAAGTGTTTTAAGTAAGTAAAATGGATATAAAATGTGAGAGACTGGGAAGTAGCTGGGAAAAACACAAGCATGAGAAGGATGTGAAGACTTGTGTGAGACTTGAATGGTTCCACTTGATCCTGAAAATAGAGATATTGAATGAAAAGGCTATATTCTGGACTTCTTTCTCATCTTGTGTGGGAATGTTTTCAAAATGTTATTTTAAAAAATTACAAAATAAACTGGATTTTGCCCAATATCTTGGAAAATGTGAGTGTGAATATGTGTGTATTAAGAGGTAGGGCTGCATCACAGTGTTACATGAGGTGTGTCTGACTCAGGTTTATTTATGGGCTCTCTCAATGCATGCAACACTTCTGCTGAGAGAAAACCAAGCCACAACACCTTCAAATGTTCTGATGTGAAAGAGAAAACAGTGTCTGAAAGAAGTCCTCTGACTCTTTGAATTGGTCAAGACAATTATCAGAAATTAAGAAGTTTTGTGCACTGGGGAAATTTAAATATAACAGTTTCCTGAGTCCCTAACACAATTCTCATTTAGTTACATACTGCAATGATTTCATACTAAAAATATCTGTCTCTGCATGTTGCTTTTACTAGCTGTATTGTAAGAAGGATGCACCATTCTAAAATACAGTCTGTCCAGTTACTAGATGAATCATCAGATCCTGTTCAGGTACAGCCATAAAGGTCTTTGAGGCGTTCCCTGTCTGCTGGCATGCTGCTTTCCCAGCTAGTCCCACTAGCCCTGGCAGGGAACACTCTTAGCCTCAGAAAGGTCTCGCAGAAGCGGCCAGACCCACCCGGTGGGTAAGGGCATTGCTGCACGGGCGGTGGAGAGGCGGCTAAGGCGAAGGAAGGAGAAGGAGACTTTCCTGAGGCGCCATGAGGAGACTTTATTGGGGTCCCTCCTGACACAGCCCAGAAAAGCCCCGAACTGCAGCTGTTCAGGGGGTTTTAGGGTACAGACAGTAGGAGTGGTCACACAAGGAAAGCCCAATAACAGAAAAGGGGTGGTACATACAATACCAAATGAAAACCGAGGGGTGGGGGATTTCCCAGACTTGCCCCAATCAGGTACTGAGCCCCTCCGAGCCTTCTAGAAAGAGGAGAGGCCTCCCTGAGACTGGCAAGGTCTGGGAGGGGAGCAATATATGATTGACATACACAGACTCGGGGCAAACAACTCAAGGGGGATTTCCAGAGGCGGGAACTGTACCAAGTGGTTAAGGGAATAGGGGGAAACATGGAATGAACCATTAAATAAGCTTTTACAGAACAGAAAGAAACTACACTTAAATCATTAGGTAAAAACACACCGCAACAGGTCTTATTTTTCAAGATCCAATTTTGGTGATTTATGAAATAAATAAAATACATGTTGAAAAGAATACCTTTGGCTCAAGCTATTCTTTTGTCTGAATTCATTCTTGTCATCGTGATATACATTACATATATAAAAATATTAGCTTTTTTTCTGTGAATAATGTCATTGAATGATACAAAATCTGTATAGAACAGCTGCTTTTAAAAAGACTTGATGTCTTGCTTCTACACCCTTTTGGTTCATATTTTGTTTTTTTTCTGTTATCTTGGATACTCATAGCAGCCCTTCATTTCACATAATCCTACTTTAGGCAAAATTGGCCACTTATGCATCAAATCTTGCAGACCAAGGGAACAGGGTCTATATTTTCATTAGGATAAAGATTAATCAGACATCCAGATTTCATTTCTAACTTAAAAAATACATTACTATATCATGTACTAATGCAATTGTAAAGTTTGTCTTCAATCTAGATAGACCATTGGGAGGAAAAATATTTGAAACTCCAACTGGTTAATTTATGAATGCTAAAATCAGTCTTCTGTTTAACTTAGAATTTCACAGAGCATGTAACTCTCAAAGCTACTGAACATCCCTTTTCACACCACTCACGTGATTTAACTCACACAGAACTGTGGTGTGGCAGGGATGAGACATCTGTAACAGTTTCTTCCATTTCTTTCCAATGCCTCTGGTCAGACTACTCTCAAAGGGCACTCTGGGTACAACAGCTCTTTGCAGTTTAATTCCTTTAGAATGTAAGGCTCCTCAAACCAGAGGTCTTTCCTTTCTCAGATTATGGCTACAATGAAAGCATCCAGCAGAGTCTAAGCAGCTACATCATTATTTCTGAATAACTGCAACTGTACTTTTTGACAGTTTTCAGAGAGATTGCATACTTTGTTTTAGAAGTTACAGATATAGACCATATAAAAAATCTAGTCGTGTTCTGATGGCTTTAGTTTTAACAGGCCAAACCCACTATATATCTGTTGTACATGAGGAGCTTGAAGATTATGTCCATAAGCCATAAATTAATCATGACAGGAGCCCTTACACTTAGTCCATACTGATTTTTTCCATATTCAAGGTATATCAGCAGTGATGACAACGTGGACTATAACGTCTATGCAGTTCTGCTTCTGTGACTCTACAATACAGATACTACCACTACTTTTTGTGGAAACCAGTGAAGTACAATCTCATTCTGAACACCTGAGACACTACTAGTACTACTTACCCTCCTCAGGTGTGTCTTCTATCACAACACTTTCAATAACACATGAAGGATGTTCCTGTATGTCTTCTGAATAATCAATAACACTGCCTGGTAGAAGAACAGTGGACTGCATGGTGGTCTGTGTTTTAGTTTCAGCATTAATTTGATTAACTGAATCTTTGGGGACTTGCCAGCCTGAAAGGTCAACACTTTGCACCCATGCTTCTGAAAAACAAGCAACATAATTGTTTTTAATAAAATGCTAGAACAAAGCATTCTGTAGAGAGTCTTAAAAACAAATTTTGTGAAACAAGACTAGATATGTAATATCACACACCAAAATGGATTTAAGATCAAAGTACCGCAAACTGTCAGCAATTTAATTACACCTGGGTGACTTTCTTAGAAACTGATCTGAGAAAACCTCTATTTTTGGGTCTTTCCTGTCTTTTTTGAAATCCAACATGTTTTGGTGATTTAATCTTCACCAAAGATTGACTGTCAGATTTAGCTGAATTAGTAAAGCACATTGAGGTCCATGAAAAAAGTAGTCAAAATTCACCATCTATCCTGAATAAAACCTGGCAAGTCTCATTCAGCTTCCATCCAAAAGCACATCTCAAACACATTCTTCAATGCATAACTCTTGGCCAACTTTTGTCTCTGGATATCTCTAAGATATTTGATGTCCTTTTATGATCAATTTCGGTTTGCCCAGAAAAAGGTTTTCTTGATGAATTTTAAAGAAACCAAAGATATTTATGAGCAAAAAGACTTTTTTTTTTTTTAACGCTTTGTCAACCTCATAAGTTCCATAGAAAAACATGTTGCTTTTCTAGCTCTTCGAGGTTTATGGAACAGCCAGGAAGAAAATAAATACTTAATTCTGAACATGAAATACCAGGCTTTTTTGGAAGCAATTAGAGCACAGGAATGAATGAAAATGTAGGGGACTATAAATTCAACAACTGAACTCCTGTCATTGCAGTAATTTCAGCTATCTGGTTAAGGTTGTCAGCATTGGGACTTGCTCACTGCCTGTCAACATCGCAAGAAAAGTGCTAAAGCCTTTAAAACTTGGCTGTGCCCACTGAAAAGGCCAGAAAATTATACTTAAAAGTGGTCATAAAGAATTATGATGATAGCAAAGTTATTATTGAAATGACCATGGACCAGTTGAAGTTCTACATAGCTAATGAAGCTGACCGAATGTTTTCACATGATGGATTGAGAAATGCAACTCAGAAATGCAGTGTAACAAAGATCAATCTGGTTTAACTATTCCTTCCCTCCCACTATCATCACAGTTTGAAATTTTTTAATGTTCTCTTGATCAATTTAGTAAGTAGCACTACCCAAAGAAGCAGCACAAGAATATGTTGCTAGATTGACACCATCTTCTTCTGTGGTTTAAGCCTGTCTAGCAGCTCAGGCCCATGCAGTCGTTCCCCACTCCCCCACAGTGATGGATGAGTGAATCAGATGGATAAAAGTGATAAAAACCATGGGTTGAGTTAAAAAGAGTTTAATAGGTAAGGCAAAGAGCGACATCCAAGCAAAACATAATAAGGAATTAATTCACTATCTCTCATTGACAAGTCAATGTTTAGTCATCTACAGGAAAGCCGGGCTCCATGGCATACAATTATGACTTAAAAGACAGATTCTGTAACTCAAAAAGTCCTTTTTTTCTCTTAACTCTAAATTTTTATTGCAGCCCACAACATTGTATGGCACAGATATCCTTTTGGACAGTGTTGTGGTTTAGGGATGGTAATCCTCAGTTCAATGCCTGCACCAAGACTCTCCTAAACCACACATCACTCTCTCATCACATAAAACAAACATTCTTTTAATAACTTTGTGTAGAGAGGCTGTCTGAGAGCAAGTTTCTTTCTTTGTTTCTTGTTACAGCACTTTCTACTGATGCCCAGACTCTGTGCTATTCAACATTACCCATAGTGCAAATACATTCACTTCGCTTTCTTATAATAATATCAGCAGACTGAACAGAGCCTGTCCCCCGCTCTGTGCTCTGATGCAAAACAAACAACAACAGTGTGAGAGAGGACTGGTGCGAGTGCTGGGAGTGTCCTTAAACTGTGGTTCATTAGAACAGCCAGAGTGAAAGGGAAGACAATTGCTTCTGGACTTGGGCAGAGAGATCTTAAGAGTGTTTCCTCCTTCGTCTTGTGGAAAATGGAGCATGAAACTTGACGTGTATAGAGGGTAACTGTTCTTCCAATGTCCTAACAAGCAAGACCATATTGTTTCCCTTTGTGACTTACAAAAAAGGGGAAATTGTCATTTTTATCCCTACTGCTGATCACTCAGAGAAGCATGAATGTAACAATGTAGTTGCAATACTCAGTATACTTAATGTTTGAAAATGGGCCTTCGGAACATTCATCTCTTTATTGTGCATGGAATCGTGGCTTTCTCTGCTATTTACCACTGCCTGGATTGTTTCTGAAGTCCACTCCTTCCTCATTAGTACTACATCACATTGGTGTCAGCTGGTATGAAGATTCATATCAGGATATTTTTTATAACTCCATCTCATCCCCTGAAAGTGATTTAGCAATAAATCACAGGGAACAGTGTATTACAAGTAAGGCTTGTTTACATTGTTACAAGCTACAATTCAGTTCTTTTCCAAATGGAAATGTATTATGCAAACATTTTCTTTTTACTCTGTCTGGTCAAACCACATTTTTATCTCTAATGTTCCCAGGTTACGCTGCCTTAAGTAACAACTTTGCCCAGTTGTATTGCTCAACAGAGCTGACAATCCAACCTGTTTAACTTGTTATTCTCCAGTTCTGCTGTGAAGGTTAAACAATCAGTCAGGGTATATATGTGTGTATATATATATATAGTATATTGGCAAGAAGAAGAAAATATATAGCAGCCATCACCTGATAGGTTGCTGATGTGGAGCAAAACACCTACATCTAAAGTTAATAGACCAGCTTGCTACTACAGACAGCAAAGCTTTTCTTGCTGTACTTTGTTGATGTTTCATCTTGAAAATAAAGGCATGCATTTTGTACTATAAGTCACAGAGATGCTGAACAAAATGCAAGAATGTAGATTTAACTTTCCTTGGAAAAAAATGTGTGTTTGTATGTCTACTGATAGACGGAGTTTGTTCCTTCATGGTGTTAGACGTGAAACTCCATGGTATTACCAGCCTGCTCATTCATTAGTCAGCTGCCTGACACTACAGACAGACCACAGTGCCATAAGAATTGTGCTATTCATCTCTAAATCAGATATGGCAACTCAATTTTAATCTTTACTATGGCATTTAAATTTAAAAAAAAATGCTTGAGAACTGTTTGATATCTGAGAAAACCCTACTTTTACAAATATTTGTGTGTGGGAAAGCCTAATATTAGGTAAGAGAAGACTGTTGCCTCATGATTTATGGACAGAATCTGCAGGTTTCATAGAAGAAGCCATAAATCTTCCTCATCTTTCCCTGTACTGCTTTTCAGCACCCGGCTCCCTAGGGTGGGGCAAGACAAACCACCCTGCATTTTTGTTACAGGCTTTGCATAACTGCTCATTTATTTTTTAATTATGCACCCTTGAAAAGGAATTATAGAATCTGGCCTTCTGCTCTCACTTATCCTAACTCTAAATGCATACTTAATGGAAGGCTCAAGTCATCCACAATGACTGTGGATGCTGAATGTTTTAATTTTTGAGACTCAACCTTGGTTACCTGTCGGCCCTCAAATATGGCCACACTCGGGTTTGTATCAGAAAAAAGAAATGAAGCCTGAACAGTCATAGTAGTTTTTGTAGGAGGTAATCTGCATAACAAAAATTATTTTAAGAGTACAAATGCAATTTAAAGACAATTTTAAGATGTCACTGTTAGGATACATGTTATCTCTGTTGAAAATATAGGAGGAAACCCACAACTTTTGGCAATATAATATTTTTTCTTTTGTTGTGATGTCATCATCTCTTCTTTGAGGCAGAATCCACTGGGAAACTTTATTTTCCTTGCAGGTTAATTTTTTTCAGGAAACACAGGTTAAAATTTCAGGGAAGAAATAAGCAGCAGAGAGGTAAGACTTTGAGAAAAGGTCTAAGTTTGCAAAAAAAAAAATAGTCCTTCATAAAATAATGGCAAAAAAGAAATTAGGACCTATTTAACCCATTTTTATCACTTACTAAGGAAAATTATTTATGTTTAAAATCCAATTGAATCTCCCTTTCTTTAAATTTAATGCTTCCTCTCCTACAACAAAATTGATGATTTTTGAAGTTATCTGAACTCAGTCTTCCGAGAACTAACTAAAGATTTTTACTTTATTGGACCATTATTCCACTTCTCAGGCATTCACCAGAAGACACATTTATCAGCCCTTTGATGATTTCCCTGTACAATCCCTCTTGCTCATAATCTAAGATTACATTTCTTGAAATGACATGAGTATTGTGCCTGAAATACTCAATAACTTCTTGAAATGTGAAAAGTCAGGCCTGTTTTTCTTAAAATATCACAAACTATTTGTAAAATCTGAAGTGACTTTCCTTAGAAGACCTTACTTTATCACACTTTTCTAAATGTTTATGAAGCCACATATACAACTTTCCAAATTACCCCTACCATTCAAACATATATTTCCTAGGTTAACAAGACAGCTTTTAAAAAATAATTAGCTGTGTTTAAACTATTCTCATTCATTTGTGCTTATCTTTCTGCTATGTAATTGACTTAGCTCTTTTAGTATGTATTTCATATGCATAAGCTCTTTTCTTTCCCTGAAAAACAGATGGTTGTCCCCTTCACACTTTGTGCTCAACTTATTTGAGAAAATAGTGGCCTGGCTCCACCCTTCCACTCTCAATAGCTGTGTGTCATAACGTAACATACAGGAACATTTCTTGTTTTTACTAAATACATACTAAGTCCTAAGTCATTACCTTTATCCATGGTTATCCGTCTGTTTCTCAGGGTTTCCAGAGAGGTGAGAGCTAACTTCTGGTATATTCTGAAAACTTCCCACATTGTGTAAATAAATATTTAACCTGTAAAAAATGCAAAACCCTCACTAGGCAACAAGATACCTTCAGAAAGTAAAATAGACATGGATCAGGTTTCTTCTCACTGACTCCTGTATCAGGTAATGTCTGTTTTGCCAGCAGACTAAAACCTAGGAGATGAAACTCAAAGCTATAAGAAACTTAACTATAAATGAAAAAAATACAGGTTGGTTCTATATTTCTGAAAGCACAAATACCCACCAGATGACAAGGGTTTCATTAGAATAATTTATAAATCTCTACACTTGTTTTAGCTGAGAGAATGTGAAACATGATTCTCTTGCTACACTTCCAGGAGTAGTTAAATTGATAGCGTTCTAAGTTGTGTTTTATACAATTTCATCTCTAATTTCATATGAACCGAGTGATTAAATTGGTCCAGATGAAACTGTAACTACATTACAACAAAGTTTTCCCTGCTTTTTACAATTTTTTTTTTCAAGGAAGTGTATTGCCATTTCCCTTCTCTGCTAATTAAAGGTAAAACAAGCTCACACTTTTATCACTGACTATGCCATTATGCTGTGACTGACCTCAGCTGAGACAGGCAAGTTATTTCGAACTGTAAGTCAAACTGTAAGTCTCTTGGAATAATTCCAGGCACAAAACGTCTGATATATTCCTATATTGACATGAAAAAACCAGCAGCAGAAGCAGGGAGAAGTAAGTACTATTTAGCAATTGCAAAAGAAAATACAGAATGAAATTTGCAGGCTGACGTGATCCAGCCTAGGCAGGTGAGGCCAGTGGCTCAGGATTTCTACCTCACTGCTATTTTTGTTACCCCACCCTTATGACAAAAAGGACTAAACCCAGGAACTTGCCTTGAGATTATAGTACAAAAGGAAGGCTTTTGGTATCACTAACCCAACAAGCAGTTTCGCTGTGGGTTTACAGGAAGCAGCTTCCTTGTGAACCTTTGTACAAATAATGCAAAACTAATTTAATTTCAATGACTATTTGCTCTACTGTGCTAATTTGAATATTTTATAGCTTCACTGGGATGTAAAGAATATAGCATGGGACCTATACAAAAGGCTTTTATGAGAGAGTGGGGTTTTTTTAAAGGAATTATTTTATGATTTTTTTTTTTTCTGATAGCCAAGGGTGTTTTTGCCTTCCTTCCTCTTTTCACTTACCACAAGGGAACAAAAAATAAAGTACAGGAAAGGAGAAAAAGAAACAATAGAAAATCAACCATCTGAACAAATGAGGGTGTTTGATTTTAAATATTCACAGTCTTACAAAAATAAAAACATATTTGATAGATTATACTTCCAAATTAATTTTACAGTTATAAATTATGTAAGACATATTAGCACAACTATTGCTAAATGAAGAAACTGGCAAAGCAAACAGAAAATAATGGACTCAGCTGTATTTAAATAGGGTATTTTAGATTTCTAGTTAAATTTTAAATTTTCACTGTGATGTTTCTTGCTTTGTTTAATCTTTGAGGGCTGTGTAGTAGTCCCATTCTTGAACTAGAATGTGACTGTGCTAGCTATCAAACAAATATGATAAAACAGATTAGTAGTGCCACAGATATCTTGAGATCACTTCTTTCAGTATGTTTGTTTTGACTGGTATTCTTGTTAATTTTACTTTAAGAAGAATCTTTACCTGAAATTTACTTTTTACTGAAAATACCATTCAAAAGATCCCCAGAGTAATCAGTTACATTGTACTTCTTTTTCTTAAATTATCATCACTGGGACTCGCTACACCACTCTTGTCTCTTGTATTTTGTCATCCATGAGAGTTCATGCATAATTATGTGAAGATAAATTTCTATGGCTAGGAGATTCATGTTGCTCTCTGTATATTCCCAATGACTTTGATTATCATGAGAAACTTATGGCAGCTCCAGGGATAAATAATTTACACTTGTGTAAATTATTATGATCGGGCTACATTTGAAATGTTGCATCTTCCTCTTTTTGCTTTGAGGAAAATCAAATGCAAATCAAACTCTGAGTTATGTACCTTTAGGCAGTTCTATATGGGACAAATTACAACAAATACAAACATACCTTAAACCTTGTTTTCTCTGAAACAGAAACAAACTTAAACACTTTAAAATTTCCCTTTAATAACTGTGACTCGTACCATGTCACCCATTGTACCCTAGTGGAATTTCTTCCCCAGCAGTTTAAGGCAATCCAGTCTAGAGTAAAACTGAAACAAAAGAATGAGAGTTTTCTGCGGTTTTAGATGGAAACACAATAGGGAATTCCTATTCAACATTAGAGTACAGAATTATGCAGGAAATCTCCTGGATACAAATCATATTTTGCTGTAAGTCAACAATAAATTTATATTTAAATTGAGGAAAAAAACACATAAAATGGAGGAGGGTAGAAAAAATACTTTTTAAAATGGAGCACTGCAGTTTAGATTTTTCACTACCAATACTTTGGTTTTGTGACTATTTAAGGGAAAGGTACATGGAAAAAAAATTTGTCTGAGGTTAAACTATTCTAATGTTCCATAGAAGCAAATCAGTTTTGCAATCACTGACTAATTGTGAATTAGTTCTGTCTCCTAATTTTGGCAGGTAAGCTGCTGAGTGAAATAGTCACAGCCAAGCAGTCTCCAAAAACTTCTCCCAGCCACAAACCACTATTCTGGGAACAAGATGTTACAAGAGTGAATGGAATGTATAGTTTCCTCAGGTTTTTTCTGGCTGTTCTTACCACACCTTGAACTTAGACAATGAGCAAAACATTATTTACTATTATGCACATACTATGCAATTCTTGTTTCTTCATAGTAGTGGGACTCAAGTCAGGGCTATGCCAGTCAGAACAATATCATCTTGACTGAAGTGATTCTGAAAATTCAGAGCATGATACTTGTTCCTTGTTGTAGATAGGGAATAAGATATGTTTTATTGTTTTAACCCAGACATTTTTTGTCAATAGATCCACTCACTGGTATGTATCTCAACAGCAACCAAAGCAGCACAGTTTGCTAAGGACATATTTATAAATGTTTATAATATTAATTTTCTTTAAAAGAAGAAATGGCACAAGAATGACAGTAGATGCAAAGCTACTTCAAAGAATCAGTTTCAGAATGTGAAATATACTGGGAAATCCCAGAAGGCTAAATTTAAACTGCATAGTGCAGTACCACAGGTGATTCATCTGCTGATTAATTTTTTTGTTAATCAGTCTTGTCTCTTCTTTCTTTGAAGTTACAACAACCTAATTGTGCAACGGGGTTTAGTCTCTTGTAAATCAGAGGACTGCTCATCCTGATGCTTCCTGATGATGAAGAGATGGCCCAGTTCCATTCTTCCTAAGATCAGTTGTGACATACCACCAACTCTGTTGTTTTGGTTTGGATTTTTGTCAGGGGAGGATGTTTGGATATTTTCTCCATTAAGGGCACAGACCTTTCCACAGCTTTTATGAACAGTTCAATAGTTGAAGTCACTTGTGTTCCCTTGACCTGAATGACTCTTCTGTTATTATTTACACCCTCTGATTAGCATTGTACACTGCATAGCATAGTAAAAAGCTTATGCATTCCAACTTTTTCTTGTCCCCTTAACGCTTTCCCCTGAATGTGCACTGAGTTTTACCTTCTACCATAATTTACTATTTTTGTCACAGCTTCTTCATCAAACAGGTCTGTTTTGCTCTACGGTGATTTGGAAGAAGATATGTGTAACAAGGATTTCCAAAGTTTTTTCCTAGAGGCTGCCTAGAAGGTCCACATTTTCCTCTTATAAATTACTCTGGCACACAGCTATAGAAGTTCTTGTCTGGAAGGTAGTCTGAGACATTGAAAATCTTCTGGAAGCATTTCTCTGAACTTGAGTTCATTTAAACTGACTGAGATTTCTAATCTCCAAGATGATGTTACCTTGACATCATTTACCATACATCATTTACTATTCTTGCTTGTTTCTGTGAGAGGATGGGCTACTTTTATTTCTCTGTGCAGGGGGCTGCTCACTGACATTTTGTGTCTTCTGGACAGCCAAGCCATGTTTAACCATGAGACTCAGAATATCCCATTACACTTCTAAAAATTTATGGAACTGCAAAAATGTATTTACTGCAACTAAGAGAGCAGTGAGTATTAAAGCTGATTATAGAAACAGATACATGTTTGATTAAACCATGGAATTCCTGTTGCCTGAAAATTACTGCTAATTCAGTATTTCATGAGGTAATAACAAAATGCAAATGTTAAAGGACAGAGGTGTTAAATATTTTATGCAGTGTAAATAAAATGAATCCTTGTTAGAAAATTCCTCAAAAATATTTATGATTTGTTTTGCATCAATATCAACAAATGCATGTTGCCCAATCTTTTCCTTATTTACAAGCTTGCAAAGAGGTTCAGAACTATGATCTGAATGGGAAATACAATATTAATGAAAATAAAACCTTTAACAGAGAATCCATGAGAGATATTTCACAGTTTTGAATTTGTCCTATTGTGTCTAATGAAAATATATTTTTTTGTTTAAGCATGAAGCTAAAAAAGAAGTTGTATGTCTAGATTTGAAGCAATCCAGCCCATAAGATAGGATCACACGCACACACATAATCACAACCTGACTCTAGGTGGACCTCACTAGAATCATGAAGATCAAGTGCAAATTAATAGATAGTGTAGCTGTTATAACTAAATTTGATATTTAATCTCATTATGTCAGAGGAAGAGATGAAGATGTGAGGAGGCCTAATACCCCAACATGCAGGAAAGATATTTTTCTGAATAATGTAACTGAGACGCACTTCCTGAAACAGGATTTGTACAAGAATTGGTAAATACATTTAAGTAAAACACCAGCGTTATCTCTGGAATGTCTTCTGGGAAGTATTACTGCCTTCAGTAGGCCGGCTGTATGTCATACATGCTCTTAGATCAGTATCATCGATATTAGTGTCTCTGTTCTCTGAAACCTGAATACAGATGCTACACTGAAGGTCCTGGCTGCCTAAGGAAATTGAATAATGTGTTCCTCCTCAGCTTTTTAGGAGGTGGATAAAAGTTACTGAATATAAATGAAGTCATAAGGTGCAAAATATGAGAGAGGCAGATTCCAGTTGGGTCTGGATTGCTAGCAGATGGTTCAAAATGGATGGCTGCCCTGGCATGAAACAGGCAGAGCTCTGTTTAATGATTTATCACCTGACCATAATGTCAGGAGCTCTTTCAGGATAATGCTATTGCATATCAATGCAATTTGTGAGCATCAGTTTTCTCTTAGAGTTTATCTCATAGGCAGTTGGAAGGTCATTTGTTAAATGGAGTCTTTGGTTTAACGTAGGTAGAATCATTATTTCCTAAATTTCCCCAAACTTAAATCTTCTTTAAGGCACCTTGGGTAGAATAAACACAGAGTTCCAGCAGGTTGGTAGCAGCCTCTGAAATAGATGTAAGGGCTGCTGCTCTCACTCTCAAGCTCCATGAAAATTCCTGACTCATTTTCCTATCATTTTGTGTAGGATGGATTACTTGGGGAAATCCCATTTTCCCAACTGAAAAGTCATCACTAGCCTTATGAGAAATATTTGGCATGGCCAAGTCTGGCAGTTTATCAAGTGACCATTTTTCTTTTCTATTTTCACTTAACATTTCTCTTTCTCTCAACTGCATTCCATGCATTCACTGTTGTAAACAAACATACTTATTTTTGTCACTTTTGAGACATTTGGGCCTCTACATCAGTGGCTGCATGCTTTACCACTTCTGAATAAATAATGACAACTCAACAATAAACAATATGCAAACTGTGATAGCTTTATGAAACAAATGACAGAGTAACAGTTATAAACGTAACAATAAACAATTGTTAAGAGCTCCATCTAATTAAACTGCACTTTTTTAAGTGGCAGCATTTTGTACAATAAAGTACTCTGGTGCAGACGGTGACTCAGTCAAGCTCCAGGAAGACAGTGAGTCAACCAACATCTGTCCACCCATTAAGAAGGAGGAAAAGCAAATGCAAACATCTTCTGCAATGAGTAGTAGCACAACACCTTCTTGTGACATCACTCTGAAGGTGGAAACATGGGCCTGAAAGACAATAGAATTAGATTTTTAAAAAACTCAAAAAATGAACTAAATCAGAAGTGATAAATAGGATAGTAATCTGATTATGGAAAAACTGTATTAGAAAAAAGAGTTGACATGGAGGAGTGTCTTACTATGCACTTGTAGCACACCGATCCCTGTCCTTAGCCATGTTCATTAGCCATGTTCATAGATGGGGGATATAACAGTATATAACAGAATATAACAGTACCAGAAAAAGAGTGAAAACAGAGATTCTGGCCAACACCTTACCCATGTGAAATAAGATTGCTAGAGTCATTCTGACATGGAATTCAGGTGGACTAGACTAATCTGAACATCACACATCATAATTAAATACATAAATCAACATACACCTGGCAGCTTGCTCACTGTATCATTGTCAGCTGGTATTATTCAGCTTCTATTACTCAGCTTACTGAAAACATCCAAAATAATTTTGTGAAATGATATATTAAATGTACAGGGGAAAAGGAAATAATAACGCATAGGAGAAAATTGCTCTCAAAGAGTCAGGGGGACTGGGGACTCCTTGCAGGTCAGAAGTGTTCCCATGGGGGTTAACAGGCAGGGCCTGGCACCTCCTCCTATCCCTTCACCCCAGCCAGGAGCAGGACACCTGGGGTGGGCACTGTAGGCAGCTCCAGCTCTAGGCATTTAGCACCTCTCTGGGGATGGGAATGGGAGAGGTCATCAGCCTATAGGCTGGGTCCCACTTTCAGTCCCAGCCTTTTGTAAGGCAGCAGGGCAGTGACTCAAGTGGAGAATTAGGGAGATCCTAAATCTCTCTGAGGAGAGATCCTGGGGCTGGGATGAACTGACGTGTTCTTCAGCACCCCTGGAGGCTCTCTCCTTAGGCTGCTGGGATGGGGCCGTCTTTAACTGCAATGAGCAGATTACTCTGAGCACCACACTTTTGGGTGTAGGGAGGAAGGTGTAAGCTATGTTGGATTGTGCATGTGTGTTACGTTACATTTGAGAAATTTGTGAGGCTCCCCTCTAATAATTACCATCAGTATGCTCCTCCTCCTCCTCATACAATTAATTGTTAGGCACAGGTTTCAAAGGCAGACTGCATTTCACGTATGTTTGTGGGAAGCAGATTAGCCATACTAGGGGTACCTGTGCATTGCAGCCAGTCAGCAGAAGGAGGATGAAAGTCTGCTGGAAACCCTATCTGCCCATTGCAAACACTTCTAGTTCAGCAACAGGTATTTCTTCACTGGGCATCATGCTTCAGGCCAATCTGAGATGTTAGTGATATGCATGGTGTTGTGCTGTGCTGGCTGGGCAAGGAAGTGCTTGCAGAAAACCACTTCTAGCAGATATAACCTCACCTTGTGCAAACTAACTTCACTTTGAACTTCGAGGTTTTTTCTGATTGCTTCATTCTCTTTCTAATTATGTAGATGCCAGTTATTGCCCTTATAGTAAGCCTGTCTTTTTCCATGTGTTTCTTTACAAGAAAAAAAGTTATTTATATGAAATACTAGACATGTTTTATTACCAGGTTATTTTTGCCATGGGCCCAATTCAAAAGATGTGGAGCTGACAGCCACCGGATCTCAGTGAGGTGAGGATGCTGCCTTGACTCTTCACCCTTTCTTCTCTCAAAGTTTCACTGAGCAAAGATGCATCTTAGTATATTCACTTTTGAAATTATATCAGATGTGTCAAAATGTGAAGAGAATAACTCAAGTTTAGTTTTCTTAATATTTAATCATATGATCCCAAAGGATTTATGCAATTTTTTAAAACTGAGGACTTGGTCAGGGCAGGAGAGGAGAGCTACCACGGGTTGCTCATTTGTTGTCTTTTCCCTTCTGAAATCTGCTCATACTTTCGCCAGCACACAGTTCGCAATAGCTCTTTTTTTCCTAATGTTTCTCCACTTTGGGTGGCACCCAGATATAGCTGCTGCAGATGATTACTGGGGCTGTGGAAACACTGGTTGCTGGGTGGAGTTTCCTGCACAGGCTATAAAAGCTTTGAGAACCCTGTGCTCCTTTACTCCTGACTGTGCAGCCCTGTAAGACAGTGTTTGAGAGAAGGAAGGTAGGATTTTGTAGTTCATTAGTTCATTTTTAGTTCATATAGACCTAGCATGCTTTAGAAATTGTATGCTGAATTTGTTAAGTGACCTGGTGCAAACTTTCTGTGGGTTGGACTTGCTGTCAGGGAAAAAGATGGGTGTGGGCAGGAGAAATTCTTTCCATTCTGGAACATTTTACACAAGGGCTTGGACAATTGCTTTTATTTAATACAATTAGATAAAGGGAATAAAAAATGGGTCAAAACTTCAGAAGCAAACAGAAGTTGGAGTTGACCATTTCAGATGCTTTCTCTTTGCCTTTTTAGTAGGCTCCTTAGAAATCTGCAGTAAAACCAGAGTTCTGAGAAAACTACTATGGTGTGCATATAAACTTAAAAAATAGAAACAGCTGTTGTTACTTCAACAACAGTTTGCTGCACTATGACTGTAGAGGATTTCATGAAAGTGATGATAATCAAATGTCTTAGAAATCAAATCAGAAATAAAACTTTAGAAATCAAGCCAATCTTTTAGAAACATGAGAGCAAAATGCTGCTTTTCTGACTACGAACTTGGCAAAGCCACATAAAAGCCGTATCATCAGGGGCTCTTTCTGCTAAATCTTTCCATAGAATTTTACAACGATGAGATTGATTTTTCTCCCCAATGTTTCCCTATTCAGCAGACTTTCCATTGTAAAGTAAATTCCTCTATTAGATCTTCTGCCTGTTTTACAGACACAAATGAATGTGTGTCATGACAGTAATTTACATCAAGATCCTGGTATTGAGCCTTTGAAAAGCTCAGATAAAACAAGCACAGATAAACGCTGTCATTTGACACAGACAGTAGTGTAAAAATCTAGTTTGTGTCTTTAAATATTTTTAACAATGTATTTTCTCAGAATTTTAAAAATTTTTGATTGGTCCTGTTTGAGGGTGCATCTGCAGGGGATTAAGAGCCAATATTATGGCTCTTAATGGCTTTAAAAAGCAATATTATAGTGATTTTTGTGAAACAACTGTTAGGGCTTTCAGTCTGGATGTCTGTCTGCTTTTTCAATCCCATTTTGATGTTGATCATTCCAAATGGGAATCAGTTGTTCCAGTCCTTTTCATACTATATTAAAGCAATATTTGGAGTAAATGTATCCCTCCTGGATCTAGGTATTGTTTATATGATCTCTTTGCATTTTAGAGTGGCAGGACAAAGTGTAGGGCAAGACCTTGTCTCTATCAGAGGGCTGGCTGTCTGCCTAGATTCCAGTCTTCTTTTTTCTTATCAGCTGTAGTTCCTTCCAAAGAAGAAGAAGAGTTTTATATGTAAGTTGGTTTCTTAACTTGCTAAACTAATTCAAGCAGACTAAGGTCTTTAGCTCCTCCCAAGGGCCACTGCCAAATTTGACTCATACTAAAACTGTATTATTTCTTTACTAGACAGAAATAGATGAATCTATATGCCAGTGTCTTTATCTCAAAAGAAGAAAAAATACTTTTAAAAGTTTTTAAGGCACAGACTTTTTTCTTACTGTATAATTTAAATAATAAAAATGAACTTTTAGAAGCTTAATAAACCCAATTTAGTGTAGTCTAATAAATAGTCTTCTGCTCCAGCCAGCCCCAAAGGCATCAAAACTTTTAGAGCTTGGTGTCAAGGGTGGATGTGGGGATATGTAGAAGAAAGGGATGTGTTAGCAGTGCTTCCTGAAGCCAGCTCTCCCTGAAAAGGCAAAACACACCTCTTCTCAGATCTGGTGCTGGGAGACTGAATCTTGTTCCATGGCTTGAGGTGTTTCTGTGCTCTCTGAATCAATTAGTCAGCAGACATATCAGGACATGCCAGCGTTGATGACTCAGTGTCAGTGTACCCAGGAGGGAGACTTTTAACTGTTTCCATCCTGCTGCACATGGCCTTCATGTATGCTGCTATAAAATGCAGTGGAATTTCAGGTACCATGTTGCTTCATCTGCCCTTACTAACTTCTGTCAATAGAAAGGTGCAGGAGTCACTCTGACAACTTGAGAAAAGCGCAAGTTGCAATTGTTATGTGAGAATGCTTTTCTGATCCTGAATAAATAGCAGGTCCTAAAAGTTGGTCCTTAAATCTGACTATCTGTTACTTACCCAGTTGAAACCTACTGTAAATAACATACAAATACAGATTTTAAATCAGTTTCAGCTGTTCTGGTAGCATAGGGAGAGCTAAATTCCTTCCTGAGGGAAGGAAACAAAAGCAAGAGTTTTCTGGGGGAAGGGAGTAAAGCTCTTACTTTGGAGAGAGCTGCAGGCAGGATGTGTGAGTTATTTTTCACTTTGTTGGCTTCTGAAAGCAGAAGCAAGCTTTGCTGTGAGGGAAAGAAAGAACAAGGTTGCAGCTGCACTCCTTGGTCCTAAACTTTGTATCAATTCAAAAGACTGGTCTCTGTCCTTCCTGCAGGATGGAGGGAGGGGATGTGTTAGCAGCATAAGTAACATAATTTTTTTATAATTGTGTATATGATTTGTACTCTAAGACTGAAAATAGAATTTTGTCTCTTAACACCAGTTTCAAATCAGTCTGGTTTACTCAGCAACCTTATCTCTAGTTAC
This sequence comes from Acrocephalus scirpaceus scirpaceus, assembly GCA_910950805.1. Classification (NCBI taxonomy): domain Eukaryota; kingdom Metazoa; phylum Chordata; class Aves; order Passeriformes; family Sylviidae; genus Acrocephalus; species Acrocephalus scirpaceus. The sequence goes on from OU383776.1 coordinate 55,822,009, forward strand.
TGCTTACACTTATGCTTTAAAACCAAGTCTTCCCTAGAGCACGCTAAGGAAAAGTGTTTTAAAATAATAATCTAGTTTGAATAACTCTATTTGATAAACCATTGATTTCTTCTTTCTATGTCCTCACTATTTCAGTTAGCAAACAGAATATTTCCCATACCAACAACAGAAGTTGTTATGAAGTAACCTATTCATTATTTTTGAGTACTTAATGTTACATGACCTCTCATTTTTTCCTTTTCTGCATAGTGACTTTTGGGAAACCTGGGTGGACTTTCTTTTTGAGTAGTAAAAAGCAAAACTTGCTTTTCTTTTCTCTTCTTAAATTGGTAATGCTTTATTGTTATTTTGTAGAAACTGTAGACAATATAAGGAAAAGCAACCTGTATAAAGCTATCCAGACTTACTCATCTTCCTTAGAAATTGTCTAGTCAAAGAAATTACATGAAAGAATATTTAAGAAGAGAATATCTATTTCCCTAACATAATACACAAGAACTCCAACCTCAGTAAATGATGTGACAAGACCCCTTGTTTACCTGTGAATTTCAAAATGATCAAACTAAATAGGCATAGATGACAGAATAACTAATGATAAAGACAGACTAATTGGTTTCTAGTAACTTCCCTTTGTAAGTAAGTGTTAATGCTAATGTATTGCTAAAAGCAAATGGTTCTACTGCTGTCCTGATCTAAAACGTCTGAAGGTAGCTAAAAGTGTAGGGGTGAGCAAGCAGCTGTGGATCATCACATCACTCATGAAACATCAGTTACCTGCCTCCAATAGCACAGGCCAGTTACCATGTGGGACATCAACAACGACATGTCATAATGCTAGAGAACTGGTTTTGGGGGTGAAAAATCTTGAGTTGCACTGGTGCTGGAAATGATGAAAAATGGTTTGTAACTTGATGCATCTCTTCCCAGAAACTCTGCCAACATGGCTATGGTATCAGAATTTCTAAAGCAGGCATGGTTCATAGACAACCAGGAGCAAGAATGTATTGTAAGTATTATCAATTTTTGAAAGCACCATCCTTATTATCTTGTACTCTTACAAGTGTTTTAAAAGCATTTAAACATCTTTCACAAACCCAAATGGAAAATAAACAATGGCAAAAATCTAGCAGATTAGAACTGGAACCCAGTTTTATTACAGTGTATAATCTAATGTAACCATATAACCTAGGAAGTTTGCTACAAGATGAAAAATTGCTCCTATTTGCACCTATCAGTCTAGTTATCAATTCCTAGGCAGAACTAGTTAGTGTGATTAAAATGTAATTCCCAGGGGCCAGTCACTGATTCACTCATATCGGCTTCTTTAGTGTGGTAATCTGATGCTGAGTTGTGTGAACGTGTATGAACATGTTCAGGTAATATATGTGAAAAAAACCAGGGACTCCTTGGCTTAGGTTTAGGAAGCCATGCGTTGGAACCCAGGAATGTAAAGGAGGAAATAAAGTCACTAGTATATATCCTAGCTTTCATATCACTTATCACGGTGGTGGAACAAGCCACAGCATGTAATAAAAAGCCTCAGACAATGAGTACTGTTACACATTAGAAGGGAGGGATATGGTTGTGAGGAGTCAAGAGTTACTGTGCTAGGATGATATGGAGAATCTTTGTGATAATGAGGTGAAGATACTGAAATGAAAGCAAAGTTAAAGCAGTACACTGTGAAATCACACAAGTTTCCTAAAAATCTTACATTTTGAAAACAAAAGTATATAGGGGAAATTTCAGTAAACAAAGGTTTTCTGCTCTAGGCCCCTGTAGATTTTGTAATTTTGACTCCACAACATTTTGTGTACTAACCTTTGGCTCCACCATCCCATCCTGCTCCCATTTCCAGGGTCCCGAGACATTCTTGGCTATGGTGATTACAGAGATTTTTGTATTGCTGGTAGATAGGTTTGTCATGGAAACCAGTATACAAAGGTTAGCCTGCAAGATTGAGAAACAGGCAGTGACACAGTGCTATTCCTTTGTTGACTTCGCACACAAAACACAATGGATCTCTTGAAAAGTATGCAAGAGACTGATCTAAGTATGCAGTCGGCTCTTTCCCAACTCCTAGTGAGACAATTGTGTAGGGAGATGAACATTTAGTTAGCAGGTGCCAGAAATGTACAAAATTCAATACAAATTGTTGTATGTAAAACACATAATCATAAAACCTTGCCCTTTCTCTTGGGATATTTTACTTTAATGCCAAAGGATTAAAAAAAATTAAAATACTAGTTTTTGGAACAAGAAAGACTATAGGTGATTCTGGGTCATCTAGCTAAACTACTGTGTGTCTTCTAATAAGAAATCTAACCATTTATCACAACTATGGGAATTTTCTATAAATTTTTCATCCAAGAATCTTGGAGCATTTTATAGTTCTGTAATAGCAGTAGACTAGAATTACTTATTTAGCGCTGTTGAATTGAGTGCTGAATGATTTATTTAGTGCTCTCAGGTCCTACCCGTAACTTGATGTGTCATGTTGCTGACGTAGGGCAAGCCAAATGATCTGTTGTACAGAGATCTGTTCCCAGAGATCTTCAGACATTGACTAGGGAGTGCCCATCTAGGAGCAGATTCACCAAAACCAACTAGTAAATAATGCCTTGCTAAGACTGTGGCTTACGTCTAAAGTTTCAAAGAAGTTGGGCAAGAGGTCTCCACTTCCTTGTAGGGTTAGGCTTAAACACTTCCCCAAGATCTTGAATGCAAGAAGTGTTTGAAAGCCTAGATATGAATCATTATCACCCATAACGTGATACACAGTCAGTTTGCATAAGATGAGCAAAGAAATTAGCACTTTACTGGAAGTGCCTGTAGGATTTAATTGTGGGTTTAGAGCCTATAAAATTTGAGCATAATTTCCTAATTATGACAGTTAATTATTTTCTTATGAAATCCAACTTACACTAAGGAATAAGTGTTCAGGTACCCAAAACAATTTATGAAGTACTTTTTTGTTTAATATAAGAGCTGTGAAAGGAATAGATCCAATGCATATTCATTTTTGAACCCATTCAATTACCTGTAGCTACAAAACTGTATGTTCCTTCATGATAAAAGGCAATCTCAAATGCATAGTTTATTTGGACATTCAAACCTGCTTCTGTAGAAAAATAATCTTCAGTATGAGCAATTTATTTATTTATTTATTTATTTATTCATTTATTTGTTATTTTTTATTTTCCCTCTGTAGAAGAGTTCAAAAGGTATCCGTGGAGTACAGTCATACCCAAATTTTGATCCATCGGCTGATGTTATTGCTTTGGACAGAGCTATAACTGTAAAGGGTAAGAGGAGTAAATATTTAACTTACTACATTAGGATTCTTCCTTAAAAAATTTTGAGAATAGCACTGAATAAATTATCAGAGCAAGAGGCAGTGGCAAGCAAGAGAGGCACCTCTACTTTTAAAGCTTGGCAATACATTAAATTATGCTATTTAGTAAAGAATCTCAGCTCCTTGATAGCCTGATGTTGTATTACGGTTTCAGACCTTAATGCTATGTTGAAGTACTTGAATATGTTGAAGGAAGGGTTGTAAAAATTTAATTTCTAGGGAAGGAAATAATATTGCGATACACCATACTAATACTTTTTGGCTTAATTTCCATAAAATTCCTGCAAGAGACAGTGGTTATGCTGACAATATATTGTATGCTTCTGTTACATTTCTCTCTTTTAATGAAATTCACATTTGGCACTTTGTACTTCAAACGGTTTTTCACTTTGTCTTACTGAGATTAAAGGGGTATGCCATCTAGTTTTTTTTAGTGTAGGCTTCTGTTTCTTTGGGGGTTTTTAGGGTTTTTTCAGTTTAGTGGAAGACCTACACTCAGAACACTTTAAGAATTTTTGTATGAAATTTCTGTGTCTTGGATGGATCTATTTATTTGGTTTCTTAGGTATGTCATTGATCTTGTGAGTCTGTAGATGATTACAGCTTTTCCTTTGGTTATATTTGAGTTTGTCAAGAAATCAAAATACAACACAAAGCAGATAATAATTTTAAAAAATTAAGTGGCTAAATGATATATATATTCTGAATATATTAGAATTTTGTTTGGTGATTCATAGGTGTGGATGAAGCCACCATCATTGACATCTTGACTAAGAGAACAAATGCTCAGCGACAGCAGACCAAAGCTGCCTATCAGCAGGCTAAAGGGAAGGTAAAGTACATTCAAACCAAGCTTAATTTTCCCCCAGAATATTAATGTTTCTCCTGGCTCAAATGCTATATATGAGTAAAGATAGAATACTGAATAGGATAGGAAAGTTGTAGGACCATAACACAGTTCCTCAAGTATACCAGCACTCATACAGGGAGGCTTCTAGTGTTTTTTAGGACATTTTTAGATAGGCGGCAGAATAAATCAGATTTTTAGGGGTTTTTTTTCACCCCACTTAAATTTAGGTCAAATTAGAATATAGCCTTTATCTTCAGAACTTGTGTTTTTGTTTAGGATGATGTTACATACGTTCACTTCGAACTTTGTGCAAGAAACAATGAGTTCAAATGTTATACAAATAAGCAACTCAGTCATAATTGTAAGAGTAATATGCCATTATCTTCTCTTCAAGAATGAACAGCCTATTTTGAGTCTGCTTCTGATGCTGCAAATGTTTCAATATAGCTGAACTGCAATGTGTGAAAGCACTCCAGATTACTTACTGAAAAACCCTCCCTGACACTTTAATTAACGTAAAGTTTCAAATGGAACAAATTTGAAACTTGAAGTAGGGCTTCATAATTCTTTCTATTATAGATATAGGAATGTTGTAGACTAAGATTGATCGAAAGTCAGACTAATTTTCAGACTGCTGCTGAACAGCAGCTACACTTTTACCATTCATTAACTTAGTGAGTTTCTTATTTTTCCTGAAACAGAGTCTAGAAGAGGCTTTGAAAAAAGCCCTGAAAAGCCATCTAGAAGATGTTGTTGTGGCTTTGCTCAAAACTCCAGCTCAGTTTGATGCTGAAGAATTAAGAGCCTCTATGAAGGTAAGGAAAAATCTTCTTAGAAAATCTTTCTTAGAGAGTGTCTGTACTTATCAAGACCTATAAATAACACAGAACATAGATAGATTTCAAGGCTTGTGTATTATCTTTATTTTAGCTCCATTTTGTTAAATAAATCTGTATTGGTAACTCAGTTTATGAGAACCAGACCCAGTAATCCCTGCTGAATTTCAGAACTGAAGGAGATCCTTTTCTGTGAATGAACTCTTTCTGCCTTCTGAAAAGGGGTTACTAATGGGAGCCATTTACATTCATGTTTACATAGGAGAAAGAAAAATGGGAAAGAGGTCTTTTTTAAAATAGATTTTATATTCTTATCTTTTATGTGCACTGTTTGATCCCTTTAGCACTTCTTTTGGGTATCAGTATATTGAATGTGATAAAAATTGAATTCCAAAAGAGCCGAAATTACATTATATGGAAGAACAATATTTTAAATTTTTATTTCTCATTCCATGTGGTACCTTCAAAGCCAAGCCAATGATTTTCATCTTATTTCTGATAAGAATTTTAAGTTTATTCTGTGGAATAATATCTCTAAAACTTCAATCGCTTTTATTAGGGGTTTGGGACTGATGAAGATACCTTAATCGAGATTCTGGCCTCAAGAACCAACCAAGAGATCAGAGAAGCCAACCAATACTACAAGGAAGGTAATTCAGAGCAAGAAATAAGTATTAAGAAGCAAGAAATAAGTTATACCATTGTATAACCCTATAGCAGACACCTCAGTATGAGGAACTGAGAATCATATAAGAAGCCAAAGATTTGACAAGCTTGCTGGGAGGGAGGTCATGGTGACTTTTGCTGATCTATGTAGATCCCAATAGTGAAGAAAAAGATACATCACCACTGCTCGAATTGTGGGTGTCTCATGGAATAAGTCACACATTTAGATGATTTCTTGGATGCATGCAAAGCCAAGCTACTTCTCTTCCCCTGTAACTAAACCTTGGCTGACATTTTAAGATAAAAGCATAGGCTTAGAAAAAAAAAATTACTGAGTTAGCAACACAGACATGTTAGCAGTATGAGCAACCAGTGAACTATAGTGGAAAAATACTTGAAGAAATTACTACAATGTAATCTGGTGTCTCTTATGTGTCAAGTTTACTGTGTTGTCTAAATATATCCTGTTTTCTGAGATGATGATAAACTTTTACCAAGACATTTCTTCTTAGATGCCTATATTAAAAGCTTGATTTTTTGGGGAGAGTTTTGTGTTTGGGTTCAATATTGATAAGAACAGCCAGAAGTAAAAATGAAAAAGAAAAAGGCTCAGAAAAAGGTTCGTGTATTTTATAAGCAGAAACCAAAGACATTGCTACCCACAAAACCTTAGAGACAGACATTTTTCAGTACATTTTAGGTTTAACCTCCAATTTCACAGCACATCTCAGGATTTAAAGAATATGTTACAAATAAACTCCGTTACTTGAAAGCAAATGAGAGGAAGTCAGAAAACCACATTTCTGGTGGGTATATTTAAGTGGGAAATTAAGAAAACACTGAAAAAGATCATAGAGAGGTTTGATGGGACCTTTGAAGATTATGTAGTCAACTAAGTTGATAACTTCAAAACAAACTATTTGATTGCAGTGCTAAAGAGAGATCTGACTCAAGACATCATCTCTGACACATCTGGAGACTTTCAAAAGGCTTTGGTTGCTCTTGCCAAGGTATGCTATGCTTAAGCATTTTGAGTGACAATATCTATAATCAAAAATCAATGTTCTCAAGACTATTTTAGAGAGACATGCAATAAATAAAGATTTATGCAATATTTAAGTATTTGCATTGTTGCATTGTTTTTTTATTTTCATTACTTAGACCATTAGAAGCTGTTCTTAGACAAACTATAATGAGACTTTATCTCAAATACCTAAAAAACTTTATTGTAAAACATTTATGCTTTTAAAACTTTTTTTGTGCTATCTTTAGGCATTAGAAAAAATAACAGGCATAATGCCATGTCAATTGACTAGAAAAAGAAGAAATGTTTAAAGTTAGAGATATAAACTTTTTTCCTGTTAATATATGTTTCTAGCAGTTAGATAATGGGGCAAGGACAGGGAGTTAACAAGTGGACAAAATGTTTTGTAAATTTACATTCAAAAGTAGATGAGTTCAGACACTGGACCTTCCCAATAAAAATACACTTTTAAAATTAATAAATATTTGATTTTTGAGTATATGTATATGAACCTTGTACTTGCATACAGGATAATTTTTTGATACATTAATTTCCATGGTTTGGATTTCCAGTTTTAACTTTCAAATCAGCTCAAAAGGAGTTGAATGATTATCAGGGAGCAGGTCACAGGTTTGAAGTCTGTAGTTTCATGTCAAGAAACAAATATTTCCTGTGGCTTTATAGGTAGGGATTTAGAAATAAGTTGCTGATGGCTGTAGAAGTATGTTCTCTGATTACAAATAAAACAGATTTATTTACAGGATGATTGACATAATTGCACTTATTTCCAGTTATGTATTAGTTTACGTATGAGAGTGGTGCTGCAGAACTCTCAAATGTTGAGCTTTAGTGAACTGAATGATTGTGAGTATCAATAAATAAAGAAATTTTATTTATTTCTTTATGTAGGCTGATCGATGTGAAAATCCTCATGTGAATGATGAACTTGCTGAAAATGATGCCAGGGTAAGATCATACTTGGCACTTTGCAGAACTTCTCCTTCTGATTTACTTGAGATTCCACTAGCTGCCTCGATCCTGTGCATTGCAGACCTAGCAGAGATTTCAATGTCATACAGCAATCATTTCTGAGGAGATAGTATTTTACAAAGCTCATGTAAGTTAATTATATGAAGGAAATTAGATCTTCACCCTAATATCTAGCTTTGGAAACATTTCTGCAAGACCTTGTCTAGTTCATGAAAAGCATGCAGACCATTTGAAGTACATGTCAAGGAGTGAAGGAATCAGACCCAGTCTTGCTTCTGTTTATAAAACAGTTCTTGAATTAAGGGACAAGATGTGCTCATATGTGTGCAAAATTAGCTACCATACACTGATCAGTGTGAATTCTGCAGTATGTTAGATACAAATATTGCTTTTTAATGACAAACCTTTCAAGATTATTGGTAAACCTCACAGTCATTTTCTCAATAATTTTGAAAGAAGCATCTGATATTTTTCCTATTTCTTCCAACATTAGTGGGACTGTCTTTGCTAAAATCTTGATAAAACTTAGCAATTGGATCTGAGTTTTCACCTATAAAATGCTACATCGCACTTACAATTTAAGTTTAGATGGTTTTAAATTGATTTTTAAAAAAAACCCAGCCAAGAAAAGGCCATTGAGAAATACTTCTTTAATTCCTGTTACATAAGGAGTTTAGTTCTGTCATCAGCCCTAGATATCAAAGTAAATTAATAGTTTTTCTAAGTTCAAGAGCTCAGTACAGTTTATCTTGATGTAGAGTGTTAAATCTTCATGCTGTGTTGAGGTCTTTTATTATTATTCTTAGAGAGGTTTGAGGAGGTAAGAAAAATAGAGGAGACTGATTTGGTTTTTACTTTCCTCAAAGTAAAAGTCACTCCTGGAAAGATGAGGAAGTACTTAGTACATAGATTTCTCCTGCATATTGCACCACTTAGTTGCAGAAATAATTTAGTCAGTCTTATGAAATCTTACCAGTCCTGAACTTCCGTAGTTTTGTCAGTCTTAAGAAATCCTACCAGTCCTGAGCTTCCGTGCAGACTGCTATCATGACAGATGAAAAGTAACTTCATTCAAGAATGTAGTATACCCAGGAAAGCTAGATGATGATTGTAAAATGTCTGAAAATATGTTTTCTAGCTGCACAGTGTTCGTTAGGTACTATTATGACATAAGTGAAATATGAAGTATTATTTGACAGAGCTGTAGTTAGTCTGAGGTAGGGTACTGTTTTGATCTGGATTGTGTCAAGGGACAGTTTTCATTACTAATACGCAATGGCCCTCAAAAAACAGTATTCCTGTTTGAGTTTTAATATTCCGATATTGACCTTGCCACCTTCTTTTCTTTTTGACAGGCCTTGTATGAAGCAGGAGAGAAAAGGAAAGGAACAGACACTGGTGTGTTTCTAAATGTTCTTACTACAAGAAGCTACCCGCATCTTCGAAGGGGTAAGTTGAACAAAGCTTCATGCTTCTCTGGGATATTTTGAACATCTTCTAGTCATGAATTCAGAGAAGATACAGATTATCCAGACATGACTCTAATTGGAAGTATGCTTGCTGACTAAGTTGTCAGCCTAGCTGTTTTTTCAATAGTAGAGATGAGCAATATTATTTAGGCTGTTAACAAAACTAAAGTCTCAGCTGGGTCATGATCACAATGCCAAGCGATGAGAGCTCCCCAAAATTGTCTTGCTTCTTAGCCCAGTCTGCCCTAGACAGGGGGCTGTCACACAGTGTCACAGGCTCTGGTTTAGTCAGTTGGCCACCTCTACCCCAGCCAATGGGAAATGAACCCTTCCTTCCTACCAAAGTCCCATTCCATATGCTGACTCCATCAGTCTTTGCAGTAATGCTGCTCTTTACACTATGCTGTCTGAAGAAAGCGAGAAAGATGACCTGCAAACAGTCCTCTGCTGCAGCAATGAGGACCGAATAGGGTGGAGACAGTGCTAGAAAATGCTGTTTTTTTCCCATTATTTAGTCTTTCAGAAGTACACCAAATACAGCAAGCATGACATGAACAAGGTACTGGATTTGGAGCTGAAAGGTGATATTGAAAATTGCTTCACTGCTATTGGTAAGTGGTTCTGCAAATTGAAACCTACCGTATGTTCTCACTAAACTTAACCTTTTATTTCTGCCATAATTGCTCCGATCAGAAACCATTCTGTATTTACCCTGCTTCATTGGGAAGCTTGCTAAATAATACCTTGGAAAGTCTCATTTAATCATAGTGATTTAATTGACACCTAAAATCAGTTGAAGTTGATGAATAGTAGAAATGCTTCTCCTGATATTTGGAAAGGTCTTTTAAGGAGAAAGATGGATTGCCAGCATAGGAAGATCTTTACAGGAAATCAATATGTCAAAAAAAGCTGTCAGAACAGGTATAGTTTGTATTAAAAGTCCAAAAGTTTTAAACCTGTCTTTAACCAAAGCCACTCTGCTCCACGTTTAATGCTGCAAGAATACTTATAATATTTATTAAAAGCACAGAAAAATTTCTTCATTGGCTTTGTTAAGAAAATATTCATATAAAATTAGTGACTTGTTCATGAACAAAAAGGTAAGGACCTCTTACCACTGGACAAGGGATGTAATTGGGAGCCAAGCACCTATCTTGTTCTTAACTTTTATATCACAGTCAAACATACTTTGAATAAAAAAATAATTTCCATCATGAAGATTCCCCTTAATATCAAAACTGAACTATAACTTGTTTTACAAAATATCAGATTATAACCTCCAGCTCTGCTATAGAAGGCATAAATGCTTTCACATTTTTCTTCTTGGGAACTGCAACACCTTCCTTAATTTTGTGGCAGTAAACTAAGGAGAAATGTGTTGTTTTTATGGTAATTATTCTCCCCTGACTGAATTGCTTTCTGAATAAACAGAGGAAAGGATCTTCTTATCCGCATACCTTACGAAGAAAGGTAACAAAGTACATAAATAGGGTATGCAGGTAGGAAAAATGAACAGGTTTTGAAAGTGTTTTATTGGTATTATGTATAGAAGAAATGACCTTATCTCACTGATTCATTACAGTGAAGTGTGCCACAAGCAAGCCAGCTTTCTTTGCAGAAAAACTCCATTTGGCGATGAAGGTAATCTAAATAAAGATCTCCTCTCTGGAAACATGAGGTGCTTTATAAGCTGAAAAATAAAATGTTAGCTAGAGGTCTTTAGGCCTTTTGTGTGATAGAAAAATACTGCAGAGGGAAATTCAGAGTATTTCTCTCACTCCTTCTATTCCTTCCTTTGAAAACTTATACAACTTATACTTTCTGTTGGAGGAGTTGTCTGTTAGCTGTAGTGTGTTCAGGAGGGCATCTGTCCATCCACACATATTTTTTGCTTTACAGTGACAGGAAGGAGACTGGAGGCCTTCTTATGAAACAACAACTATACTAATAAGGGAAAAGGAGAGCAATTATAGATCTTGGCAGGAACCTTGTGGAAGCCTAATCTATAATGAGATATCCACGATCCTTCTGGATGTTAGTGAGGCAGCAGGAGATCATGAAACAGTCTAGTATGTAGGTATTGTCGTAATTCCTGTGATTTGGTTAGGAGCTGTATGTGAAAAATTGAGTGAAACATTATGAAAATGCAGATCATTGCACTATTAAAAAAGTAATGAAAAAAGGCCGTAAAGTCTAGGTTTTCCCTAATGTCTAGCAAGCACAGTGAAAGATTTTAGGAAAATCTTTATTTACCTGTTTTTAGGAAACAGGTAAATCACAGAATCACAGAATCACAGAATTTCTAGTTTGGAAGACACCTTCAAGATCATCGAGTCCAACCCATGCTCCAACACGTCAACTAGACCATGGCACCTTTACAAAGGAAAGGAAATGTTCAAAAAGATTTAAAATACCCCCCAAAAAATAGGGTGTAGGTAGCCTATCAGAAGTGAATTGTGCTCATAGGGAACATAAGGCAGATGTGAGACCTCCCTGTTACGAGAGATACTAAAGGGAAAGGAAAGGGGTATGTTCATTTATGAAGAAGTCTGACTGATTAACACACAGAATTTAATTAAAGTTATTTCAGTGATGAAAGTAGCATAATTATTTTTCCTCTTTTTTCTCCTCCTTTTTTCTTTGTTTCTTTTAATAGGGTGCTGGGACCCGGCACAAAGATCTCATCAGAATCATGGTTTCACGCCATGAAGTAGATATGAATGAGATCAAAGGCTATTACAAGAGTCTGTATGGCATTTCTCTTCGTCAAGCCATTATGGTAGGTTTTCTCCCACGTGACACATGAAGCACAAAACAACCAGATGATTTTTGAAGTCCAGTAAAGATCTGTTAATTTTCTGCTCCTCAGTCACAGGTTCATTCTGTGTTGCTTATTGTAGATGAATACCTTATATTTCCAATGGCCTACAGGGTGGGAGAACTAACTCCTTTTCCAGGTCAGAGTTTTTGTGAAACGAGCTATAGAAATAGTAGTGATACATGTCTCAGGATATCATCTTACAGTAGAATCCAAGAGCTGAATGGAGGGTACAATATCCCCAAATTCTTAACGAGTACCTTGGCAGGAGAGTGGAGATGATTGCCATGACAGCTCTAAAGGAGGTATTTGACATTACGGGATATTGGTTTTTAACATTTGGGGTACTCCAGTAAATGAATTTTTAATTTTATTAACTTTGTTCGGCCTGTTTTCCCTATGGCCTAAGTAAATGAGTTAAACTAACTTAAAACTGTTAAAAGGGACTGATCACCCAATGTACTTTCCAGAAAATTCAAGTGGTGAGGGACTCAAAGAAAACTAAACTGGCAAAGCACCTGTGTGGAGAGTAGTAGACATTACTGAAAAAAAGGTGTCTTGATGGGAGTAGAAGCATACTTCCTAGGTGTATGAAAATGCCTTTTGGATTTTTATTGATGTCTGTTACTTTTTCAGTTAGGTGCCAAAGGTCACTTTTAATCTTCCCTTAAGCATGTGTATGACCCTTAATTTGGTATGTAATTACACCACCTCATCATGTTCCAAAGTAGTGATTGCATCCAAATGTCTTGAAGCATAGCTTGGCTACACTAAACAATTCATATATCTCTGAAAACTAGGTTCAGATTAGAGAAAACAAGAAATACATGTAATAATTACACTGCATACTTAATGCATGATAGCCATTTTTACCAATTTGAATAAGAAATCCCATGGTGAGTAGAGTATCACTGTACTATTAGCCTTTGTTTGAGACAATGTGCATACACAAAGTTTTGTAATACTAATGAGCATTGGACACCACTGACCAAGAAAGAAAGTTTCACTTTATTTAGAGTAAAAGCCTAAGCTCTTGGGTAGATAAAAATCTTCTATGCTTCTCTTCTTCACTTATGCCACTAGGCCTCCCAACATTTTCACTAGCCTTGTCTACCTATGCTCCATTCTGGAAATGCATGCCTTTATTTCTAGATCATACAAATAACTTCAGTGAGAGTGCTTGGTTCCAGCTCAGTCTCTGGCTAAGTGGTGTCTTAGCAAGTGATTCATTTATATAGATGGAGCACTAATATTTTATCAATATATTGAATGTTAATTGAAATTTATTTTACCTGAGACTATTCTAATAATTGTGGGGTTTTCATGCTTAAATTTACAGGATGAACTTAAAGGGGATTATGAAACCATCCTGGTGGCTTTATGTGGAAGTGATAACTAAGTTTCCAGTGCTGCTGAAATGCACTCAAGCCCAGTTGCTGAAAACCTTTATACCTGCATGTCTATGTAAAACACAGGCTTTACACACAGAGGCTTCTGTGGAATGGCACTTAATGAATATGTATTATGTTTAAAACCTGTAACCTGGAATGTATTTTTTTCAATATCCTTACTCTGAATGGCATCAATATTTCTGGTTGCCATTATCTATCCAAAGTGAAAGAACACACCCAAGTTTCTATTCACATCATCTATTATGAAAATGGTAAAATTTTTTCTATGCTAAGCAAATAAAATTTTAAAAATAAAATTCAGCCATGTGTAAATTTGTATATTTTTTTTCTATTTTGCATTTAATTTCAAGTTGTGTGAGCACAGTGTGTGAGGGAAAAATCACTAAGTAGCTTAATCAGAAAATAATGTAGTAATATCAAGTAGTGCTCTGATCTGCATGAGATTTCTTTTTGGCAGAGTGCAAGAGGGTTTCAGCAGGAATGTGTCTTTTGTGAGAGCTTAGCCTAATTATTCAAATAACTATTCAAAATCAGAATGAGGACACACTTAGAATTTTTATTTAGAGTAAAGGAGAAGATAAACATGTCATTAATATGAAAACAGTTGTTATCTGATTACAGGGGCTTTGCAGGACATGCAACAGAGGAAATGTTTACTGTGCATTGCTTCATTCAAAACACTTCTCCTAATTTTAAGGCATTTCACTATCTTTTAATGTACAGTATGTATGCATCTCATCTAGAGGAAAGAGTAATTGCATTTTGATTATATTCTATTTTTTTCTACTTCTAAAATGCAAATACTGATTGTTTTGAAGAGAAAGGATTGGTTTGTGCAGTGCTGTATCAAGGAGAAGACAGTTTTACTGCAAGCCAGCTCAATCTCCCTAAGCATTCACTTCTGTCTGAGAGGCACAAGTTTCTGTACAGTTAAGGAACTACTTCCTTAAACATTTAAAAACCCAGAAGGTTTTTTAAAAATTCCATTTATATGGCTCTATCATATGGCTATTTCACAATTGTTTTGAATGTTATGATCTATTTATTGCCATGGAAACCTGCAGCCCATTATTATAGTGTGGAAACTTTCATAATGCAAAAATCAGGACTGAGGTTAATGCTTGTAAAACAGCACTATCTATTTCACTGCCAGAAGGCCCCATGATGGTCTAAGTAGAAGTGAGAGATGTTTCTAAACAAAAAATAAGATAAACCAAAAATTTTTAGGTATGCTAACATAAATGGAAAGGTCATTTCTTGGCATTAAGAAGGACAATCCTTTTTTTTAAAGAGCTATGCTGCACAGTAAAGGAGAAAGACAGAGAATCAAATGGACCAGTACAAATAATCTTCATTTTCAATGCAAATTAATAAGAGCATCAGAGGTGAAATGCACATGAAAGTCTATATATGCTAGCTCTACTCAGATTGTCATTAATATATGATGGATTAACACAGAGGACCAGTAATCAAAGATCATTTGGATTTTTTGTTGTTCCTATCTTTTTGCAGCAAAGGAGAAATCGTCACATAAAATCACTGCAAATGAGTTTTAATAAGTCTCTAAAGACTCCATTCAGTAGCATATTTCTCTCTGTGCTGAGCTTCAAGCATGGGAAGAGTCCACAGATTTGTACGAAGGAAGTATATGTACAATTTTTCCACAGCTGATTTCCCAACCAATATTAGATATTAAGCACCAGTATAGGGAAAAAAAAGAAAGGCAAAATAAAAAAGACATTTTTCTAAACTTATCTCAAAATCCAAAAGTCAACTGCAAGAATGTTGTACTGTTAAGAACTTCTTGGTGCTTATTTGGGCAGGTATTTCATAACACCCTACAAAAATAAAGAAGCCTTTAATCAGGTGTGAACACGGAATACAAGGAACATAGTCTGTCATGTTTCAAAGACAGTAAGATGATTTTATTGGAAAGTCATTGTCATGGGTTTGAGTCACTGGCCTGATGCCAGTGCACCCATGAGAATATAGTTCTTTAAACTAATGCTGTGAGATAGACTGGGAATAAAACAGAGCAGGCTTCAATTTAGAAATAGAAAGAAAAACTTTATTAGCTTACACTATATAGGAAAGAGGAACAGGAAGAAACAAAATCAAAAGTGAAAAAAACCTCCTAAACCACTCCTCCTTCCCCTACCAAAATTCCTACCAAAACTTTCTGAGACAAAACCTGGAACCCCAGCTTAAAATATTAAGGGAGGGGAGTCTTCCTTGTGCCCTATAGAAACTCCCACAAGAAACACAGTCTCTTGTGGCCTGCACTCTTCACAAATGACCCACCCCATGCAGAGGAAATGTGCATTTGAGAAGTCCTTCTTCCACAGATGGTGCTCTCACCACCACCCATGGACTAGAAACTGCTTGTAGGGTTCTCTTTCAAGGATGCCTTCGGGACACAAGTCCCCCCCCCCCCCCCCCCCCCCCGCCATTTCTCCCTCAGGGCAAAGGGTTTTGAGAACAGAAGCCTCTTCTGAGGGCACCACCACACCCTCCCAATCTTCTGTTTGCTCACTCTGGCACTGGCATTTTCACTACACAGTGCCCACCTTGCATCCCCCCAAACACAGTTTCCATAAGTTACAGGAGCAATAATTCAGCCTCTATGGCCACTATAAGGGAAGTCTGGCCAAAAGCCATTCCATCATCTCTTCTTCTTATCTACTGCTGGCACCACAAGTCCCAGGCCATGTCTCCCATCACTTCCAGAAGCCACAGCTGATGAATCATCTGATAAAGCAGCGCTGGTCAAACACTCCGGGGAGGGGGGTGGCGAGGCTCAGCACCGAAGACCCAAAGACATACCTAGTGTTAGATCTTCCACCCCTCCATTCTCAATTGGCCTGGCGGGCTAGACGGTTCTCCTTTTTCCCCCCTGGATCTGGAGTAGGGGGCAGGGGGCCCAGCCAAAGCCAGAGCTCACAGGCAGCTGTGCTGGCCCAGATCCAGCAGCAGGGAAGCTCAGACAGCTGTGCCAGCAAGCCGGCAAACGCTGCTGTCCAGGCTTACCCAGCCCAGGCCGCATGGCAGCCTCGGCCTTGGCCAGGGGAGGCCTCCCCTCCCCCCCACAGCCAGGAGGAGGAGCAGGACCTGTTTGCTCTCTGGAGGAGGGAAGAAAAAGAGAACTACTCCACCCCCTTCACAGCCTGAAATGTGTGTTCACAGAGATGAAATGACCTTTCACTGGTTCACAGGGTGCCAGCCTCTGAACCAGCACTCTCTCACTTCCTAGGGCGGGTCAAACCACGACAGTCACGTATTAGAATTTGAATTGCATTCAAATGTGTGATGAATGGTGATCCACTCGATGGGGAATGGCCATCCAGCCATTGGATTGAAGGGTTGGAGGGGAGGTAAGTTGTCACGCTGAGACACGGAAGGAGCACGCTGGACACGCTCAGCCGCCCAAGGCAAAAAGGAGAGAACTTTATTTACAGTTTCTACAATTTATAGACTCTCTAAAGTGAGAGTGGATTGGAGGATAATATACCTCCTCCGAATTACACTGGCCAGGTGAACAGTCTGTCAATTTTCTCCTCCTCCAAGAAGGAATGTGAAAAACACATAGTGTTTTGAGAAAAAGTGTGGGAATTCTGACTCCGAGAATGTAAATATCAGAAGGCTTTGAGAAATCAGGGCAACAGTAAGTGATGAAATCAAGAGGAAATGTCAGGGGAGTGTCAGTAACTATGTTACAATAAAGGCCATAGTGAAATTCATGAGAAGGGCTTCCTTGTTTTCTTGTAGATTGGTGGGAGGGGAGGACACAAAAGGGTCACAAGAAAGGCAACAAGAAGATTGAAATATGATTTTTAAAATCATTGTACACTTGTAGTCTACCAGCAGAAAACTACTGCGAGGGCACAGCGTCAACACAAACATGTGTCATGTGTGAAAGAGTCACCCTGCATCTTCACCAGGCAAAGCTTTCTTAAGGGCTGGTAACCTTGAAATAGTTTAGAAATATATTGGAAAACCATTCCTTCAAATAGCACTGATTCTTTCATGGCTGTCTAATAAAATACACTGGAAATGCCGCATTTGTCACATTTAACTTATTATTACTTTATGATCAGCCATCTGCTGCATCCATTGGACAGTTTCTTCAGGTTCTCTTTCATTGTGCATGCTTTTCTCATCCCTTTGGCTTTCCCTCACCAAAAAAAAAAAAAAAGGATTTATAGAAGGCTAAGAAAAAGATTACAAGCTTCCAAATGGCATTTCCAAAAAAAAAAAAAATTGAGCTCTGGTGTCACCTTGTGACTGCTGAGAACAAGGACAAGGGACTTTGGCAAAAATTCAGTCTGGAACAGCGGCAGGTCTTTTACTCACAGAGTTTCTGAAGTGTCATAATAAAGAGAGATAACGTAGTTCAGCATATTATGGAAAATGGGGGTTTTCTATTTCCCCCCTGCTCCAGCGTCCATTTTTCCACACTGGTTTCAGAAGGAACAAGTAGGAAAAAGGAACTAGCTGATGTATTCTCAAGGGGAGAGGCAAAAAGAAGTTTCTCAAACACTGACATAGACAGCTGTAGAATATGAAAAATACCCTCCAAACCCAACATCACCAGACCTCTCTAAAACCGTAGCAAATGTATATGGGTGCCTACAAAAAACTCTGTACTTGAAAGATCCATCCATCATGCACTATGTCTCTCTTATGCAGCAGATTTGAGCAAAGAGGGGTGAACTTCTAATAGACACTGCTACAGAAAGTGCTATGGCAAGGTGATGCAGCTAAACAGCCCTGTGTGTTCATCTTGGGTAAAGATAAAATGCTATAAATTTTTTTGGGGAAATTAGGCTGGTTTCCTATCTTCATTTCAGAGGTGGCTTGTGCCCAATTCTATCAATTGCTATGTTCTTTTATTGTATACCCATTTTGCTTCAAATCATTGGAATAATGTAGACAAAAAGTTATTTGAAAATCTGGGCTTTTAAAATTATTTCATTTTAAAAAATTACATTTTTAATGTCTTGTTTTGCAACCTATTTAAGTGCCTCCTTCATTCAGTGGGATATATAGAAATACAGAAAATCTAAACACCAAATATAGAAAAGCTAAATACTGCTTCTAAGGAGCTCAGATTTACAAAAGTGGTGACAAGGTGCCCATTACCATGTTTATTATAGTTTTCTATGCTATTCTTCACAAATCAATGAATCATAATATTTCTAGCATTGTCTGAATAAAGAAAGGCAGAAATTAGGTCTTGTATGTTCCTTGATTATGCTATTCAGAGCTTTACATTAAATTGTTTACTGTGATACTGACTGAGGCTTTCTGAGCAGTTGCAGTTAGTAAGTACTGTATAACATGCATTTGTGACTGGCAATAATTACTTACCTAGGCAGTTAAACTTATTCTGCCTCTTTCAAACTCTTCTTAGTCCTTCCTTCTTATCTGCATTAAGTGGTTGCTGGTCACTATAAAAAAAATTGCCAGCTGATTTTTCAAAATAGTTGATGAATGTAATTTAATATATGAAGAAAAAAATTTAATTTTTTACTGCTCAGTTTTATCCATGTTAAATTTCAGCACTTTCTTCTTCTTCCATAACCACCTTTTGCCATATTCTAACCTATGTAGAATTTGGCTGCTAAACAACTGACAAATGTCTTAGAAGTTTCTTGGGAGGTTATGTCAGGTTTCAAGAAGTCCACTTGAATTGTAAAGGTACTTCTGCTATTTCTGCCATTTGACAGCCAAGCTCTTCACTCTTCGTGGAGTCTTATATGTTTAATTATGGGGATGACTGGAAGTTTTTTAATATATTTTTATTTGCATTGAACATTTCAGTCAGTATGAGTTTATTGGCAAATGGATGCTTTTGACTTCTGAATTGGTAATATTACTTCCAAATACTTGCTTATTTCAAATAATAACTGGATATTAATAAATACCATATATTGCTGATTATTCCTGCTGACACCATCCAGTTCTTCAAAAAAGACTGGAGATTTGTGTGTGGAATATTTTTTTTTTCATAATCTGAAATTACCATTATGTGGAATTGTTTGAAATGTTTGTCTCTAATTGATTGAGACAAATGCTTCTGGAGTATCTGAAAAAAAAGTATACTTGATATTTTGGAAACTTGAAGATTTTATTAATCTATGGTTCATCTAGGACTTGAAACAATGAGATAGTTAGTTGTTTTTATCATACTCTGATATGAACCAGTGACAAGTTACTTGAGCTTGTTTAATTCCACTCCACAAAATTTAAATCTTAGGATTTGGAATTTATAATTTTATCTATATGCATATTTAGCTTACTATTAAGGAAAATACACAAATACAGTATATTCTTACAAACATATGCAAATATATACTCTTACAAATATACAGCTGAAAACTTACAAAGATAAAAAACTCCTTGTCTCCATAGATTTATTAGCAAAAAAATGAACTCGGAGAAAAAAGTACTTTTAGCGAAGTACTTCGCTTCAGTGGTGTTGCAAAGCTCTACACTGGGGAAGAATTTAACTTTTCTTTTTAATGCTGAGTACGAAATGCTTCCCTAGGACATGGTTTGGCTGTAGGTAAATTGTCCATACTGCTTAACACCACTAGATGTAGCTGTTGATGCTTGCAGCTTGCAGGAAGAATGCACACATCCGAACACAGACCCACACCTGCCTGCCCCCTTCCTCCTTCTTTTCCCCTGGGTATTTGTTGGTTTATGTAAGTGATGATTTTATTTTATTTTTAAGCAAATCTTTGTATTGTGGCTTTCCTTAAAATATTATGTAGGTCTTTTCGCAGTCTGTTAATATGTCAGATCATCTTCATTAGACATGATAGAAGAAGGTAGTGTAAAATTTAAACATGATATGACTGTTCATGAATTAATTATAAATAATGACCATTGAAAATAAATTAACACGTATGCTTCCAGCAATTGGCCTGACATTGTGACTGGAGTGGTACAGGGCAGGATCCTCTTGCAGCATTGATGCATTTTACATAGCTGGCACATGGCAGTAATCTGATGACCTGCAGTTGCCACAATACCAGATGGATCCCTGAAAATAGGAGTCCTCTACTAATCCGTCTAGATTATTGAATTCAGTGGCCACTTGGCAATATATCAGGGAATGCTCGTAGAACTGAATCAAAATAAATTATGAGGTTTTATTTTCCATTACATCTATAAATGTTCTGTATCCCATTTTGCCATTTTCATGGGAAATGCATCTAAAAAGTTATCCATTGCTTTTATTTATATTGCTTTTAAGTTGTTTTGGTTTTCAGCTACCTGTGCCACAGTAATATTTAAAATTGTATTGACCGTACCACTCTGTAAAATTTTGCTAGAATTGCCAGTTTAATTAGGAAAATTATGAAAGAAAAAATATGAAATAATATATGGAATAAATAAACCCAACAAATTTCTTTTTCAAGAAAAATAAGGTATGCACGTAAGCATAAGCAAAACTTTTTGTATCATTTTCTTCTGCAATAACTAAGATAAGTATGTTTGCAGGCACATGTATTTGCATTTAGATGATTTTCTAAAGTGTAATTGTAAAGTGTACATTTAGGGAGAAAGAGAGAGAAAAGATGGCAATAGAGAGAGTAATGCATTTTGCTGGTTGCCTATGAATGAAGAAGTACTGAAGCTAGGGATCTGATGTTGCTGTTCATTTGTAGCTGATAAATGCAAACAAATATTTAGTATAACAAAGTGACAGTTTCAGAAGAATGTTAATGGCTGACTGTTGACAAGCACCCATATCTGTACATTTACGAACATTGAAGAACTGGGAAAGATGCATGAATTTTTGGGTTTCGTTTACTGCTAGTGAAAGTGTTTTATTTGTTATTAACATGAGTTTTGTTATACATACATGAGTGGTAGAATACTGGCATCCACCTGAATGAAAGTGAATACCCTGCAGACACCAAAGACCTACAACATAGGGTGTCATGCACTCCCACGTGCACCTGTCCTATGAGCTCATGTCCTGTTCTCAGTTGTCCTTCTGTGACTTTGTACAGATCCTAGGGTGACTGCTGTGCTATAAATACACCTACATCAACATTTGTATATCTGTATGTGCTCCTTTGGTTCACAGCTGATTTGTGCAGAAACCCTGATAACTTGTCCAGACATTGCATGGCAAATGCCTGGTCCAGGCAGCAATGCAAGTGGATTGTTGTCTTGGTTTGGAAAGACAGTTGTCTACCAGGGAAAGCTAGGCTTTCGTTGGAACAAAGAATGTAAACCCCCTTCCTTCCAAATTATTATAATTTTGCAATTAGGGGCAAAGATCTGGGAATAGGAGTAACAATCCTTTACTAGGAATATTAAAAAATACAGAAGTAGTAGTACAAAAAAAACCCCAAAGAAATCCTAGAAAACTCTGACAGGGTAAGGGATAGGACCTGACACCTTGTTGGTCAGGGTGTTGGAAGCAGTCCAAATAAATCCTCCTGGAGTAACAGATGTGGTTCTGTGGAGTAGAGATGATCCTGTAGAAAGTCCAGTGTTGGTGGGATGGGTCCAGTCTTCTTCCGGGGATCCAGTGGAAAACCCCATCCCTGCTGTTGCTGAGTCTCAGTTTTTATCCAGGTAGGAACGGCTGGCTCCCCCTCCACTCGGTGGAGCATCTCACAATGGGATGATGTAATGTGCCATGTCACTGGTGAGCCTTAATGCCCCATTATCAGAAGATGTCCCCCTGGAGGATGGACGGGTAATGAAAGAGATAAGAAAAACTGCCACACCTGGTTTTAACAGCTGGTCCATTATCACAAGGCATCCGCCCCCCTCGCCCTTGGAGTTACAAGAGATTAAAAAAACCCCAAACATCTCCTCAACTGTTTTCAATAGATGAAAGAGGATACACATATTTTGGTTACATAACCCAAGACAACTATCAATGCAAGAAACCACAGTGAGAGGATTATAGGTATTTAAGGAAATCCAGAAGCAAAGCTACTGGGATTTTGCCATGAGGTACTCTAGAACTCAAAGTAAATTTAATCCCTGAAGAATTAAGTTAATAGTGAGGTACACTGTTGTTTTAAGGATCATTCCCTGCTCAGCCAAGGGAATGACATGGCACTCTCTGAGCCAGGAGAAATACAACAGCAGTTTTACCCTTTCTAGTAACCTAGGCCCTGCTGCTGCTGACCTCAACACAGTTTTGCCCTCTCTGTGACAGTCTCACAAAAGAGGTTCTTTCCGCTCTCCTCTCCTTCCCTTCTATTTCCTCCCCTCCTCTAATGTTTAGGATAGCTGCTGCTGTTGTGGGGTCTAGGTCTTAAAGTTAAGAGCTGCATTACAAAACATGTACACAGGACAAAGAAATTATACAGAAACTACCATAGAAATGTCTATCAAGCAAAATATGTGAATCAGTGTATAAAAAGTATTTTTTTACTTCAGTTTCCCCCATTGTATTCAATAATACAGGGACTGAAGCAATTGTGCTTCATAACAAGGATCTGATTTTCTTGAGTCATGAACTCTGTGCTGCCCCTCACAAAGGCAGAACAAAACTATTTTTAATTTGTATGGTACAAAAGGTCATGAAAACAAGCTCTCTATGTTTGTACCATTTATGTATAGTCCGCAGGATGATTTAAACTCTAGAGTGCCCAATTTTCATATTTTCTTTAGATATCTGTAAATGCAAACAAAACAAACCACTGCAGTTTAAAAGTTCCAGCAATGACTCAGTCATTTTATAAAAAAAAAAAAAAAAAAAAAGAAAGAAACCCAAATATTGAAACCAATGTCAGCTGTTCTACAGTAACCTTTCAGTAACCTTTATTTTAACCAACCCCATCGAAATGTTGGGGTGGGGAGAGGAGTTGCTTGGCTTTTTGGGGTTTTGGGGTTTTTTGCTTGTTGGTTTGATTTTTTGTGTATTTTTTCCCCATTGAATTAAGAGGAATTCATTAAGAAAATAAAAAATTGATGTTGAAATTGAGTTGTTTGCTGCTACACAACAGTGTTTGCTTGGAAAAGAATTGCAAATAGAATGCATTACAAACATTCTTGATTTATTTAAACTGTCTACTCTTGCTTTGAATACTGACTAATTTTTTAGGCTGCTATGATTACAATTAATTGGTTGATCCAGGTCAAAACAGATGTTGCACTGCATTTCATGTACCAAGGAACAAAGAAAGTTTGAGTATAGCTGAAGGTCTGCTCTGTCCCTTGTTAATTTTCTGGTGCCCGTGCTGGTGGAATAGGTGATTTTTCTTCATGGCACCTGCAACCTACAATAACAATACCAGTTGCATGTATTATGGCACTCACAGTCAATGCTTAGGACTGTTGGTGGAGAAAGGTAGGATGCAGTTAGTGTGATCTATTTAGAGCTGTCACAGCCTAACAGAAGGGCAGCTGCATCCAGCATCACAGTTTCAATAGCCTTTTGAGCATGTTATAGGGCGTACTAAATTTGGTCTAGAAGTTAGATGTGCCTGGCCCACTGTGATGAGCCTGACCTTTGATAAAAAGCTTGTGAGATACAAGTCAGTACAAGTGCTTTCAATCAAAGAGAAATACGGCAATGGTCCAGGTTCAAAAAGCAGCTCTAATTACAAACCCAGACTAATGTTATAGTCTCAAATACCTGTTGCCACATACTCCCCTTTTAGTTAGACCTAATAATCTTCAAGTAGGTGAAAAGCCTTTTTGATCCTGGGAATTTTTTATGCCTGTCTTGGATTGAGACAATTTAAAGAGGTTGGCTGTCTGAAATGAGTAACTTCCTTCTTGATTCCAACCAATCTCTTCCCACCAATGATGAATGAGATATGAGTAGATATAAGTGAAAAAATAACAATTTAGTAACACAATGCCAACAGGGAAAAAGGGAAACAACACAAACTCATGGTCTGCAACACCAACAAAAAGACCCGAAGTGCTGGAAATGCTCTTCCTGAGACCGTGCCCATCAGGGATGGCCTCAGGCTTGTAGGGCAGAGGGACAAGATGGCTCACCCAGGGCTGGCACCCTCCCCACAGAGGCCCAGGAGGATGAGCCCAGCAGGTGAAGCCACTGGGCCGGGCACTCGGTGTTTCCTGTCTCGGTGGGGCTGCTGCGCTGGCCAGGGCCTTGACTGTGGACAGGCACCTGTGGAATCCTCCCCGAGGCAGCCCAAAACCCCTACTGCAGCCTCTCTTGCTGCAGAGATGAGGAAAAAACCCAAAAAATTGAAAAGGAAAGAAAACAACCTTTGCCTGAGCAAAGACCAAACAGCCCACAAAGTAAACACCACACGGCAAAGAAGCTCCCCATTGGAGACAGTTTTAAAAACACCCATGATAGCACTCCCAGACATGCGCACAAGGTATTTGGCTGTAGGGTCTTACAGACACAGTAACAATTTTTGGGCACAAATTGATATGGAATACAATAACATTATGGATCACAAGAGAATGTTTCATAAGAAAAAAAAAAGAAAAGAAAAAAAAAAGAAAAAGAAAAAACCCAAGCAAAAGGCTGTTGGTGTTCAGCATGGATTCATCTGCTGGTACACATGGACATTATGATGTTTTAATCAAAATTAAAATTATCTTTATATGTGATTTTTTACAAGTATTATCATTCTTCACCAGAACTAAAATTACCACCTTCTGTTAAGGGAATACTTTACAAGAATATATTTTCACAGTATGGTTTATAGTATTTGAACATTCAAATAGGCGGATCCAAGAAACAAGTGAAAGATCAGCACAACTATACAGTACCAAGTTGTCTTAATAATACATCTAAGCACATACTCATATACACTAGTTATCCATTGATGTTACATTACAGAGTGCATCCCCAAAATGACTGTCAATCATCATTTGACACAGGAAGGTCCTTATAGCTGCTCCACACATGCCTTGCCAGCTCTTTGGCTCCCATTAGTCTCCAAAATCTGCATTTCAAAACATCTCACAGTTTTAATAATGAAGCCATTTAGCACATTGTTTGCTATGGGATGTAGAAAGCATAGTGGCTTTAATTTTACTGGAAATATTAATGAAAGCATGAGAACACCCTCAATCCAGAAAATATAGAGGAGTGACAGCACACGCGCTGTAGCACTGCTAAGGACTGATGCTGAGGCCAATCACACAGGTGGTGCAGAGCTGAGAAGAGCCCAGAGTGGCTGTTGATATGTCTTTTGCTTTCTGATTTCACTTACATTTTAAAATTGGTTTCTAATTCCACTGACAGTTTTGGAGCACATCCTGAAGAAATTTGAAGCCACTTCCAAAGCAGGGGCTGTATTTTCACGTTTATTCTGGACTCATGAGAAATTCTCCTTAAATCCTTTTTGCAATCCTAGAATGCCCAGCCTTTACTCTGGAATTCCAACTCCTTCCAGGATGTCATCCTCTAGAAACTGCAGAAGAGTTAAAAGGTTAATTTGTGTTGCACACACACATTCCAGAGACAACAGCTGTCTAAGTTTTTTAATGGAGCTGCATGTTTTGGCGCTGAAGAAATATGACTACTCCCAAAACTCATTCAGCAGATGCCAATGAATAGCGACAATAATTCAAATTAATTTTCATTTAATTTTGTCCCTCTAGCCAAGAATCTTAGTTCTATGGTCTTTTAGAAACAGAAACAGAAAATGAACAAAAATGTGGTAGCAAATACCATTGCTTGTGAAATATATGCTCAAGAAATTTGATTTTTTCTTTTCAGAAGAACAATAATTTAAAAATGACCTAATGGAGATAAAACTGCTGGAAGGGATCTCTGTAATTTTTCAATTTTCCTGCATTCTTGAAGGAAAGCTTAAGACAAATGGATGCAAATAAAAGCCATAGAAAATACATATCATTGTATTTCTTACAATACATGGCATTGTAAGAAACGTATGTTGCTTTGTCTGACTGTGTTCTGGATATGATATATTCCCCCATCTCCCTACCCCTAGCAAGATGTTCAAGTCTTTTCTGAGGTAATCTGTCTCTTTTTTTCTAATTTTGCATCTAAGTAAGAAAGTCAGAATAACTACTTCTGATACATATTCAGACATTGTGTACAACGTGTTGGTAAACAAGCACATGCTCCTGAAAATTATAGAATATGTAATGATTGACAATTGATTGGAAAGAAAATGAAAAAAAGTAAATACTGATCTCAGACTTTTCTCATAATTTCAAATTATTATTGTCTCTTTCTAAGCCAACTGCTTTTTCTAATCCAATGCAAAGTCACAATGGCACGTAATTTGCAATGAATAAGCACTAGAGAAGTCTCCACTCTTCAATGTAATGTCTGTAGAGGTGAAACAGCCAACTCTTGTTTTTAAAGCTGAAATTCACAGTTCTGTTCCCACTTCTGAGCTCACTGACATCAACAGGATTGCATTCGTGTAACTCTGCTACCATAAAAAGCACTAGACTCCATATTGTAGTCTGTTGTGAGTTTTAGTTAATCTGGCTATTACTCTTCTGAAGGGTGCTTAAGGGAACACTGTATTGTGCTGTCCTGAGTTGTGTCTGGACAGCTGCATTCACAGGGATAAAGGTGAGAAGAATACTTGTAAGTAAACAAAATACCAGACTGGGCAGAAGCTGTTAGTAGTGAAATACAACAGGCAGTAGCAGGTAAACATGTCGCAACTACATTGTTTTCAGACACAGCAACAGAAATATTTGCAAACTGGGGAGCATCAGGTTGCAATGTGACCATGAGGGGCACTGGAGGCTGGGGGGAGGAAGCAGCAGTTTCTTTCAGGTGCCTATGAAAGAAAGTCCCTGTTCCCATCACTCTAGAGCCAAGGCTGTCCTTTCTTTTTCCAGCTTGTAATTACAGCAACATAGAATAAGCAAAGACAGTGGTAGTCAGTCAGCACCCAAAAATCTATTGTAACAAACTGAACATCTTTTATCTGCATTTTTGACATTGGTAAAATGTAAGAATTCAGTACAAATTGGCAAGACTATAAAAAATCCCAGCAACAAAGAATTACTGTATTATTCTTGTGTATTAAATTAGAGTCCCAGCTGCAGTAAGAGATGGTCTAATCAACAAGGGAATAAAATGGTCTGAGGTCAGCCTCAATGAATGACAACTTGGCGGAAAAGACATTTCAGCATCTTCCTACCATGTCCTGCAGTTGATTGTAATAGCTGTTGATTGTAATGGTAGTTTGAATCATTTTTTATTATGGGAATTGTCAAAATCTGTAAAATACAGTCTATGTGACTCTTAGGTTTACAAAAATAATCATTAAGAGTTGCAGCTAAGGCAATCCATAGCCTTCCTAAATACTAGATGGAAGCCCTCTCTTACCATACTTTTCTCCTATTTTCTGCATTTATCTGTCTTTTGCTCTGCTATTATAGTAATTATTTGATTTGCACTGTTTCATTCTAAGGGCCATTGTGTGGATTGCTGGTTTGTTAGTGGTAGGAGCCTGTCATAACCTAGGAGAAGAGTCTCCTGCTGTTATGTAAATAACATTTAACAAAGCCTATGCTAGAACGACACTTTTGACCTCCAGACTACACATCATTACAAAAGGAGCAGTTAGAAATCGCTGCTGTTTGTATGGTTGCTTCCAGGATGCCAGTTCTTAGCTGAAATTTTACATTATTTTATAGCTGAGACAAAATACTAAAGAGCAATCTGAAAAAAGATTGTTCTTCGCCTTCCTCATATCTTGTTCCTATCACTGTTCTCTTATTTTTCTTTCTCAGCTAGAACAACTTGAAAAACTACCCTTTACCTTCAGTTGTCCTTAGAACACAATACTTGGTTTTAATGATACCAGCATTTTTTAAGTTTATATTTGTGAGTATGATGGTGCAACCAGCCTAAAAGTTTACAATATTATTGAAGCACTGTTTACTACAGCAGATTTTTCACATTTGTTTTTTACAGATAAAGTTTAAAAATAATCTCGTTTTTGAAGACTGTAAGTTGCTAGTCTGCCCTGAATGCACCTTTTTAGCCTATTGAATATCTACAGTTGTGGCTTCCAAGTGTGCTTTTGACTTTTGACCATCACTTTATTCAAACCACCTAGTCTTTTAAAAATTAAAATATATGCCATGATGAAGAGAAATAATGTGAAACTGAAGATAGTTCACCCATAAAGGATTCATCTTTTAGGTATGTCAGGGAACAAAAGCAAATTAATGAAAAAATTTTGGCATCATTGACATCATAATGTACAACATTAGTCATATATTTTAATGCATCTTGCTAGAACTCATAAATAAATTTGCTGACTATTTCTGATCTAGTCGGTCTGCATCATTTAAACAATCTGCAATTGTAGAGGGTTGGGATGGCCACAACATTTCTATAATCAATAAGAAATATGCAGCTGTTAGAAAAAAACTGTCTGCAACATTAGAAAACATGTTTTCAATATAACTCTTCAAGACTGAGTCTAGCTTTATTAGGGTCTCTTCAAATGGAACTGGTTTTCATATTCTAAAATTCTTTTCATAATTCCCCATAACTTCTTTTTTCTTATTCTCCTCCTGTGTCCATCACTGTTTTTCTTCACATAAAAATTACATCTGTGGGGGAAGCAGAAACGTAACCAAAACCCTCAGGTTTTTTTCTTAATTATGTTTAACAGGATTTCTTTTCTGAAGTTACAATTGGTTAAATGAAAATAATAAAACATTGTGCTTTTCTACTGCATTTTTGTTGGGGAGGGAAAGCGAAAGAGAGTAGAAATTACAAAGAATGTAAAACTCAATTAAAACCCCTTGATTTTCTGAAGAAACGTTTTAGCATCTTATGTGAAAATTAGGTTTTTTAAAAAAGTTGTTTGTGAACCCTTAGTATGGATGTTAATAGAGATATTTCCAACTATTGTTGGTACTAAAGAGGAGACCGATGCCTTATCATGCAGTAATAGAAAACGTAATTTTCATTTGATCCTAAAGTGTAGTCATTAGTGTTTGCCTATTGGATTCTTTTCCACAACAAAAAGTGTATATGCAGAATGTTTACTAAAAGTATAATAGTAATGACAGTAATGATAATAATAATTCCAGACTTGAATTAACAGTAAAGTCAATTAACAAAACTAGTGACATAACACAGAATTTTAAGATTAAGAATATCTCAGCAGGAGGATATTTTTCTTGACATTGAAAGTTTGAGTCTATTGTATTAAAAATAACGAGAGCTGTGAATTCAGAAAAGATGTATTTATGATGGACGGAGCTGATAGTTGTGACAGCTAGATATTTTAATTGTAAACTATGACTTGGTCTTTTTAATTTTACAGTTTGAAGCAATGAATTGCATCAGCCTTATTTACTCCCTTTCTCCCACCATAAGTTTTTCACAAGTTAGATTCCTCTGTGGAGATCCTGTGAGGTCTGTCTCAGTTTTTCCACATTTGTTCATCTTTAAATATTCACATTGCAAATAAGAGCCAGAGATCTTTCTAGCAGTGTTCTTTGTCTTATATTTATCTTTTTCCTATTTATAATTACAATGTAATTTTAGGGATCCAGCTACTTTCTGTTTAAATAGTAAGAAGCAAACAATACCTCCCCTCCCAAAAAACCCAACCACCTAAATAAAATCCTAAACCCCAAATGAACTCCTTTTTCTCATCCTCATCTTCTTCTTCTCCCCTCTCTCAGTGAGGACTAATAATTACCCGTACTCTGCATGCTGTGGCTTATATTGTATGACTGCAGCATGTAATCAAAACTGACAAGTGAACCCGCAAGCAAAATTATTTTCTGTTCATGAACAGAAAAAATCAGAAAAACATAGGCAAAACCATGCAGCTTACACAGATCACAGATCCTAGAGAAACACTGTGTTATGCTTTCTCACTATTAAGAAAGCACTTACTGTAAGAGACTTTCATAAAGGGAAGAACCCCAAATAATATTTTCCGGAGCTTTTTTCTTTCTGAAACTGTCTAAAAGAAAGAGGAAGTTCTTTCTTTTTTTTTTTTCTCTCTCTCTCCCTGTGTCCTTTTGTACCTCTCCCTATTTTTTTACTTTGTGACAGTATATGTTTTGATCTGATTTGAAAGTAGTCAAGGGCAAGAACAGAAGGAAAAAGAACTTTTGATTTTAGATCTACACCAAAACTCAGTGGCTAGGCAGGAAGACAACTAAGGAGCCTAAGAGAAAATCAGAGAAAGAGAAAATTGGCCACAACCAACATGTAAAACCCCACAGAGATTTCTAAAACATGAAGAGAAACTGAAATAGAATTTGATTCCACTGTGCTTCCTCCTGCTGCTCTCACTGTTGAACTCAGTGTTACTGAGAACAACCAATTTGCAACACTGCCCCTAAAAGAAAAAGAAAAGGAAAAGTAATAAGAAAAAGAAAAATGAAAAAAAAAGGAAAAGGAAAAGGAAAAGGAAAAGAAAAAGAAAAAGAAAAAGAAAAAGAAAAAGAAAAAGAAAAAGAAAAAGAAAAAGAAAAGAAAAAGAAAAAGAAAAAGAAAAAGAAAAAGAAAAAGAAAAAGAAAAAGAAAAAGAAAAAAGAAAAAAGAAAAAAGAAAAAGAAAATGAAAAAGAAAAAGGGGGAAGGGGAAGAGGAAGGGGAAGGGGAAGGGAGAAAAAAGGTACATAACTTTAGGTCTTTGTATAAGAGTTTCCATCAGGAAACATTAGCAAGTCATTTTTGCTTTCTCTATAGCAGATAATGGACAAATATGGAAGAATCTCTTAAAGGCTCTTTAAAGGCTCTTTAAAGGTTCAGGTCACTTTACTCAAGTAAATAAACTTTTAAGAAACATCTGTGTAAATCTCCTAACAGTTTACGATGGTTCAAGCCTGGCTACAGAAAGACCATCTCTTAGAAGAGATGCTGATTTCGTGTGATCCATGAAACATACTTCAGGAACTTGCTTATGTTTCAACATAAATTTGATTAAAAATATTAACTCTGTAATTTTGGGAGAAACTTTACAACATCTAATATGCTAACCAAAGTAGAGACTAGAACTTTTTTTTTTCACTCTGCGATATTCTTGCAATGTCTTTTGAACTTCATTGACACCTACAGAAAAACAGTGGTTTTTTGGTTTTGGCTTTGGTTTTGTTTGTTTGTTTGTTTGTTGTTTTTTTTACCAGGAAGATACTTTTGCCTGTGTACATGAGCACATTATTTTATCTTTATTCAGATGGATATTAATATGTAATATTCTAGGGAGAAGAAAACACATATTTCAGCAATAAAACCCAGAAAACCAAAGACTGTTGGTCTAGGTTTGTAAACATACATAACTTAGGATAAATTTTAGGTACCACAATGCTACATACATTCATGTCTGTACATGAGAGTGGATTTTGGTGGGTTTTAGCTTTTCTTTGCTGAAGGAATCAGAGGATAGCAATGGAGAGTATGAGAGTTCAGTAAATAATTCCAGCCAAAACCAAAGAGCATAATTCCCATCCACTTCTCCATTTTGTGACAAAATTTAATAGAGCATTTATTGCTGATTTCCTGGGTTGATGTTTTGACCTGATAATACTGTTCATGCGGCAAAATGGTAACATTAAATCTTATGGTTGATCTTCCCACCCCCCTCCTCCACCCCAAGATTCACTTAGGAGGCTTGAAAACTGCTACTTTCAACAGCTACGAAGTACCTCGGCAAAGAATCTATGTCTTACTTTGACTTACATGCATTGTCCTTGATGACATATCCTTTTCATACTCCCATATTATGAAGAAAAGGGAGGATTTTTTCCTCATATTCTTCCATTTCACTGCATGTTGCACACACACAGCATGACTTCCTAATATATCTCTGGTTTATGGTTTGAAAATTCCACTAAGAATAAGCACAGATTTTTCCTCTTTTAGGGTTTTCGCTTTTTTTTTTTTTTTTTTTTTTCTTCTGATTTAATTAATGTCTTGGCTTGGGTAGCCAAGAGATTTGTATTCTATTTCATCTGTTGTAAAAGCAGATATCTTTATCTCTTGTAACTCCAGGGGGAAGGGGGCAGATGCCTTCTGATAATGGGCCAGCTGTGGTAGTGTTTCTTATCTCCTTCACCATCTGTCCATCCTCCAGGGAGATATCTTCTGCTAATGGGCCATTAAGGCTTACCAATGACATGACACATTACACCATCCCATTGGGAGATGCTCCACCCAGTGTGGGGGGAGCCAACTGTTCCTACTTGGATAAAAACTGAGACTCAGGAACAGCAGGCATCTGGTTTTTCACCAGAGTAAGACCAGACCCATCTTGTCACCACTGGACTTTTCCTACTCCATTATCTGTACTCCACAGAACCTCATCTAGGACTCATTTGGACTGCTTCCAACACTCTTACCAACAGGGTGTCAGGTCATATCCCTGACCTGCCAGGGTTTTTCCAGGACTTTTGTTTTGCTTGCTTGCTTGTCCTTGTACTACTGCATTTGCATTTTGTTTTCTTTTTTTTTAAATTTAAATTTAAAAAAATTAAAATTTTTAAAATTATTAAAGAACTGTTACTCCTATTCCAATATCTTTGCCTGAAATTGTAATAATTTGGAGGGGAGGGGGGTGACATTCTCCATTCCAAGGGAAGCTCTAGCTTTCCCTGGCAGACAACTGTCTTTCAAAACCAAGACAGTTATAAAATACTGTAGGTTTATAATAATTTGGGGAAGACATAGTATCAATTTGGGAAGTGTCATTCTTAAAGAGAAAATGAGAACCTGTAACCTCCTGCGTATGTGAGACTAGGTCAATTCCTGTTTTATGCTGATAGTCAGTAGTGGGATTCCTTGGGGAGGACTAGGAATGGAGCTTTTATTCAGGCCTGAGAAGTGTGAATGTAAACACTTGGAACCAAAGAATGTTTTAGTTTCCAAGGAAGATCAAGGGGAGTCCAAATCCTACTCAATACAAGCCCAGTTAATATACCTTGTTCATGTCTATGCCCAGCTAAATTTTGAAGGTCTGTGAGGAAGGTGATTTCACACCCTCTCTGAGCAGTCTTCCACTGCTTGAACCTACTCATGATGAAAAAGTTTTTCCTAGGATTTATCCAGAATTTTCCAACAAAGCTCCAAGATGTGTTCTCCTTCTATCCTCTTCATTGACATCTGTAGACACCCATGAGTTTTCTTCCTCGCCTTTTATTTTTTTTGGAGGGTAAACAAATCTAACTCTCAACACTCTTTGCATGTCCTGTGCTCAATCACACTGAACAGTGTGGTAGGAAGAATCACGTGTGTGGCTTGATTGCCTCATTTTTTCCTAGCTGGATTTCCCTCATTTGGAAATACTGCTGTGGAAACACAAACAAAAATAGATAATTTATATAGAGACTCCCTTTACATTTAAAACAGAAGATGAAAGGGACCTTTGTGAAAATGTGAAAGCATACATTTTTCAGTTGGTCCTTTTAATTCAACTTACAGGAAATAAGACTGCTATCAAAGATTTGCTCTGCTGGTTGAAACAATAGTGAGCCTAAAATGTTAATTCTGTCACTGGGCAGAAATGTTTCTATGTTTTTTTTTATTTTTTCAATCAGGATATGATCTTGGAACATAATATTTTCAGTAATATATATTGATATGTATTTATTACATTTGTTGAATCTTCAGACAAAAGTTTCTGGATTTGAAATACGGTGGTTTTGACCAGGAAGTTAGTTTTCAGGAACTTCCAGAAAAGAACCAATTAGGAACAGTTACATCTCCGTGGACATACAGGGCTAAATATCAGGAGGTCCTGAGAAACTCCCCTTTTTTCCTTCTGGTCAAGAACACAGGTAGCATTTCCTAGGCAGCGGCGGACACTGGGCCAGGCCCCGCCGCCCTCTGGCAGGCTGGGGCTGGGCCTGGTCAGGTCCCAGGAGCTGCCGGTAACGGGGAAATCGCCGTGCCTGGCCCATGCTGGCGGGCTCCCTTTCCTCCCACCAGCTGCCGCGGGAAGGGAAAAAGAGAGGAGGCTGTATCCCAGGGCCACAGTGTCTGTCCCTGGCTGGGCCGTGCCATAGTCCTGGT
The DNA here is from genome assembly GCA_910950805.1 of Acrocephalus scirpaceus scirpaceus. Lineage (NCBI taxonomy): Eukaryota > Metazoa > Chordata > Aves > Passeriformes > Sylviidae > Acrocephalus > Acrocephalus scirpaceus. The sequence goes on from OU383776.1 coordinate 55,856,384, forward strand.
TGCTGACGCTGCTGGCCTGGGAAAAGATGGAGTCTCCTTCCCCACAGGGCCCCCAGGGAGCAGCCCTGAGCCTGGGCTGCGCCACCCCACAAGACCTAGAGGTGGACAGAAGGCTTTTATAAGCATTTATGATTCCTGATTGCCCAGCCACTCTGAGCTCTGACTTTCAGCTTCCCCACCCCCCACAGCAGCTCAGCCTTGAAGTCTAACACCTGTGAGCTGCAGCAAGAGAGAGAAAGATTGGGCAGATTTAATCCTTTCTTGGCACTAGATGAAGCTTTCAATGCATAAGTTTTCATGAGAGAGAAGAGAGACAGGCAGAGTGAACATAGAGAGGACCCAGCATGAAGTCAGGTAGAGAGAGAGTGAAGGACTAATTGGAGGAAGGATGGAGGAGTTGCCTGATGACTGGACTTTCTTATAGGGCCATGGAAATGAATCCTTTAAATCACAGGGGAAAATATGCATTTGGGGAGATTATTGTTTATTTGTGGATTTAAGCAAAGGTATTTGTGATAGATAGAGTGAATATTGAACTAGTAGCTGTGATCCTGTGATCTCGTGAGATGTTTGAACAGAGAGAGATGAGAAGCCCTCTGCGTCAGTGAGAAGAAGTAAAGAGACAGCTCTCTTCCCTGAGAAGAAGAATCCTTTGCCTCTGGAGTTGAGACTCTTTAAACAGTGACACCCCAATATGCCTGAGTCCCCATAACCCAGAAGCAGTCTGGGAAACTGCTGATGGGAGGGGTCATGGAAGCTGGTTTCCCCAGGCGTGTTGCATTCTCCCCCCTGCTCTTTTCAGGCCCGGCTAACAGTTGCAGGAGGGCTGGGGGCAACATATCTCTGGGTCTCAGGAGGTAGGGCAGGTACAAAAGCCTTACCAGAGCTTCTTGGAGAGCTGTCTCTTGGTTGTGCTGAAGTGAATAAAACCCACGTACTCCTAGTTACAAGTTAAATGTTCAAGGTATTAAGAACTTATGATTACACTTTAGCAGTTGTTGTATTAAGAATGTATTAATATCCTGAATAACCTGTACCCTACCTGTACCCCCAGAATCCCAGTTGTACCCTAACTGTATGTTTATCTCCCTGAGAAGTCCTAAAAATCCTTACCTTCCATCGGGTTAGGCCTCTGCTGCTCCCTGCCTGCTTAGGCCTCTGCTGCTCCCTGCCTGCTCATCCCACCACGAGACACCGCCCACTATGGAGATCAAATGGACTCCCATGATGCTTTGCTCCGAGCAGAAGTCCAGTTAGTGACCAAAAGCCCCTAGAACAACGAGCCCGCCCAGGACCAAGACCCAGAAGCGACACTACTAGAGGAGCGGGACCTCCAGCCACCCAAAGATACCCTCCAGCTTGTTAGAAAAGTTCTCCCCATGACCTAAAAGTGACTGAAAAGGGAGATGCCCCTAGACTGAACTGAATAGACCAAGTTCCTGGGAATCCCCGTGAGGGCGAACTCCCGGCCCTGCAGCAGCTTGGCGGCAGGAACGACTCGGACCTCCTCCTCGGTGGTGCTGAAGGGAGCAGCTGCGGCGTAGGTGATCCCTTGAGCTCTTCCCCTTTTAAATAAAGGCATTTAAAGGAGCTAATAGTATCTCCTGCCCAATTTATTCACCACAGTGCCAGCTAATGGCAGCATGCAGGCAGGCAAGAGACGACTCGGCTTCTGAGGGTGCAGATCAGATGAAGTTTATTCGGCGTCCCACACAGGGGGGGTGGAGCATGGCTCCCAAAGGAGAGGCAAGAAGGCCAAGGTCAGAGCCAGGCCCAGGCCCAGCGCGAGGCCCGAGCCAGAGGCAGAGAGGGCGGCAGAGCCAGAGAGGCCCAGAGAACAAACCTGCTGGTTCAGCCTAGGAGAATTCCTAGGGGCAGATCTAAAGCTTGGACCAATAGGATACTGATAGGGGAGGAGAACACATCTTATGAACTAATGGGAACAGAAGATAGGAGGGGTTGGGTAAAATAATCGAGGATGAGGTGATGGACAGGGGTTACAATGAATACATTTTGGGGAGAGATTACAACTTATACATTTTGGGGATAAACAGAACAATCATTTAAGAAAAATGACTACCACACTGATGGTAGTTTTTGTGACAGTTAAAATCCACATGAGACCTGTTCTAGGTTGTCAGTGGGATCCATGACACTTTAATAGACTCCTTCTGCTAAAGAATTTATGAAAGACTATTTTCAAATGGTGAAACTGACTGAAATGCACAGGATTTGTCTATGTTGCTTGTGAGAAAGTGAACAGTTTGTAGGGGAGAGGAGAAAGGGTTTGAAAGCTTCATTTTTTCTCTTTTTTTCCTCTTCCTTTAGTGTATGTTAATAAATTCTGTTTACCTCTAAGTTAGGCCTGCTCTGCCTTTTTCTCCTTAATCTTACCTCACAGGAGGAAAAACATTAAGACTACTACACTAAATTTAGCCAACAGAAACAGAGGTGGACATGAAACTACTAGAGAAATTATTTTACAGAATTCTCTGTTTAATGAGGTGCTAGAAAACATTTGCCAAGTAAATACATGTTTTAGGAATCCTAAAACTGATGAAATGAAGATGCTTTTGGTGGAGGTTAACCATTGTAAAGGTCATTTAAACAGTCTGTGTAGCATTAATGACAGTTGGAATACCTGGTAGTGACAATTTATTTCTGAGAAAACAAGTTTAGTTCTAGAAAAAAGCATTTAATTATTGAGCTGCCTGCAAACAAGTGATATTTTTCACCTTGGTGAGAACCTGGCAGAAGTGTCAGTCGTTAAATACCTGGTATTTTACCTATGCCAAGAGATTCATGGAGGAATCAGGGTTGAAATGAACACTTTCTCTACAACTGCAGTATTTTAGAGAGAATTCCCTTCTGCAATTTTCATTCATATTTTTAGTAGTGCTACTTCCTTATTTGTATTTTGGTTTTTATTTTGTTTGGGTTTTTTTCCTAGGGTGTTTCACATTTCCTCTCTTTCTCCTGCACCTGCTTTTACTGCTATCCAGTGACCATTTGTCACATTGAAGGTGCGATCATGATTTTCTTAGCAGCCCTGGATGGAGATTTTCTTAGTAACTCTTCCCTTACTACATGGTATAGAAGGCACACACAGCTGTAGTTGCTGGAGGCAGGTTTGCAAACACAGCCCTGCTGTTCTTAGAAGGCATGTCCTACCATCAAACTCTGGTATTTTATTTGTCAGGCTAGCCAGCCTGGTAAAATATACAGCTTTGAAAACTAAGGAATGTTAAATATGAAGTTTCTGGTAGTACCACTCCCCATAAATAAGGAGAATTTTACAAACAGTATTTTTCAAAGACTATGGCCTAACTCCTAACCAAGATCTTTTCTGTTTCAGTAAAGTGTTACAATTACAAATACAACTATTACCAGAACAGTTATGGGGAAGATGGAGAAGGTGTTCTTTGGTTAAGAAAACAAGCAGCTGAGTCAGGTTGAAAAGGGATAAACTCAACCAGGTTAAAGTGGACTTTGGCCTTGTTTCAAGACTGTTTATGTTTTTCTGAACCTCTATGTTCTTATGCCTATGTCCAAGATAATTTATTTTTTCCTGCTTCCTCAAGGACTACATGTCTGATGTGACTCAAGCCTAGTTCAGACTCATACTCTGTTCACAAAACTGAGACAGAAAATAAACAGGTGTTTTCCCACAAATCCTTTCTGATTTCAAATTGCAAAGCATCAGATCCTCTTGGCCTGAAAATGCCTGGGAGACAATTTTATACACAAGAAAAGAAAGGCTTCCTATTTTTCACTTTGGAACCCAGAATGAACCTTTCCTTTCTCTTTTTATTTTTTTAAGCCAAAATATTATTTTTTATTTTGTTGAAATAAACAGACATAACAGAAAAGCATTATAAATGTCCTGGTTTAGGGCAAAGTTGTGGGAGAAGCCCTGAATGGGGTCCCTCTGAGAAGCAATCCTAAAAGGTCCCTCCCCCAGCCAGTCCAGGAAAAAAGAACTTCCTTGGAGGAAAGTGGAAAAAACTCAATTTCTTTAACAAATAAAGTGCCCACAAGTATCAAGAATGAATAATATGAAACAATAGGACCTCTCATTGCTCTGAGGTGAGATGGTAAATTCAGAAAGTCCCTGCTGTGGGTAGCTCACCTCGCTCAGTCTCTGATCAGCTCCTCCAGTGCTGGAAAAATGCCATCCTGGGCCCCGGGGGGTGCAGGTGTGAGATCCGGGTGTCTCTCTGGGTTCTTCAGTCCAGGACAGGTCTCAGATGAGCACAGTCCAGGAGCAGGAATGCAGAGGAGGGAATGCTGCTTTCAAACCAAACTCTGCACATTTCTTTCTCCCCTTTCACTCTCAGAACCAGTCTCACAGCAGAGATTCTCTCTCCAGGATCCTGCTTCATGAGCATGTTTTCATGCTCCTCAAGGTTGCTCCTCCATGACCATTCTCCCCTTACCAGCTAACCTCCTCTTTTATCTCACTCATCCTTATTGCATATAGCTGTTACTCATCAGGGGCAAGGCTGTGCTGGTTAACACAGCTGTTACTTACCAGGGGTTACTTAGTCCCAAAGGTAGAGAACTTAACATACAGCATAAACAGAAGAGACAATTGGGCATACAAGTATCAAAAAGTCACTCCAGGACATGAAATAGCAGACAATCTGTGTGGCTGCATAGCTTTGTAAAAAAAGAAAAAGGAATACACATAGATGAAAATTATTGATTTGATTTTTTTTCCTTTTTGCTGTTTCTACAAAGTTGAGGAAGACTTGTTTTTTGTTAAAGTCTACTCATTCTTCTATACTAAAAAGAGAAATTTCAAGGGAACTGTGGAAGATAACTAGACAACATTATTTAGAAGAAAGGAAAAAACTTGTAATTTTCATGTTTCAAACCTGGCTGATAACTTTGTTTTCTATTTTTCTGTTGCTAAATTGATTCATTAGAAGATATCTTTTACTATAGCTCATTTGCTATGGATTAGAATACATGAGAGAAGATGATTCGGAAAGTGTGAGTGATACCATAGATGAGAGTATAATGGACAGCCATTCTGCTCATTTTTCCTGGGAATATAGACTATAAATAGCTGTCTTTTGCCCTCCAGTACACACATTCAAGTACCATTGAAGTCAGCAGTGCAGAAATCAATGGGAACTCTGTGTGTATGTATCAGAGCAGATTTTCTGTTCAACCAAATGCTTTGTACTTAATATAGGAAGATCTAGAGATTATAAGAAATCTGAAATGTTCAGAATATTAATATCACCCATAAATCCAACCAATCTTACTCTATATATCTGGCTGTACTAGGGCATTCTTAACATATGTGTACAATACACATCAAAATAGATTTAAAATAGGCACACATATAAATATATGCAGCATATTTTACCTACGTTATAAGTTATGTTTTAGCAGAAAATAGAGGGTGTGTTATTACTATTTATTTCAGTTGTGATTATCTGTGTTTTCAGTTCTTGTATGAGAGGCATTATTCCTCTCACTTGGATTGGACTGTGTTTCTGAGCATGTTTACACAGTGACAGTAGATTCAGCCTTATATTTGTGTCTACTTTCTCCAGTTCAATCTTTTGAACATAGAGAATTGCTCTTTTTGGCAAAGAGTGAGTTCACAGGATCATAGAATCATTAAGATTGAAAAAGACCTGTAAGATAATTGAGGCCAACCATTAACCCAGCACTACTTTGTTTACCAGTAAACAATATCCCCAAGTGCCACATCCAAACACCTTCGGAAAACTTCCAGGAAAGGTAATTACACGTCTTTCTTGGACAGCCTGCTCCAATGCCTGACTATCCTTTCAAAGATGAATCTTTTTCCAATACACCCCTGGTGGAACTCGAGGCAATTTCCTCTTGTCCTGTCACTCGTTACTCAGGAGAAGAGACTGATCCCCACCTGTTTCCAGCCTCCTTCCAGGCAGTCATGGAGAGGGTTAAGGTCTTCCCTGAGACTCCTTTTCTTCAGGCAAAACACCCCCAACACACCAACCATTCCTCATATGACTTACTCTTCAGATCCTTTCCCAGCTCTGTTACCCTTCCCTGGACTCTGTCTAGCACCTCAATGTCTTTACTGCAGTGAAGTAAACTGAACACAGGATTATAGCCTTACCAGTGCCAAGTACAGGGGTTCAGTCACTGCTCTGGTCCTGTTGGCCACATTCTTTCCAATGTAAGCCAAGATGCCCTTGGCCATCTTGGCCACCTGGGCACATACTGGCTTATAGTCAAGTGTTGTTGACCAGCATCCTCAGCTCTTTTTTTACTGGGCAGACTTCCATCCATGCTTCCCCCAGTCTGCAATGCTGCAGGAGGCTGCTGTGACCCGAGAGCAGGACCCAGCATTTGGCCTTGTTGAGCCCCATACCACCAACCCCCTCCCATCAATCCAGCTTGTCCAGGGCCCTCTGCAGATCCTTCCTGCCACGCAGCAGATCAGCACTCCCACCCAACTTGGTGTCACTGCAAACTCACTGGTTTTGGGGACTCCATGCCCTCATCCAGACCATCCACACAGGTGTTAGGCAGGACTGGCCCTAGAACTGAGCCCTAGGAAACACCACTGGAGACTGGCTGTCAGCTGGATGCAGCTCCATTCACCACTGGTCTTTGGGCCTGTATTTCAGCCTGTGAACTCTACACATGTCCCAGACATGGGAAGCCAACTTCTCCAGGAGAATCCTGTGGGGAAGAGTGTCAAAGACTTTACTAAAATCTAAGGAGACACCAACCACATGGAGGGATTAAATGGGTCATCCTTTCGTAGTGGAAGGTTGGTCAAGAAGACCTGCCTTTCCTAAATCCATGCTGTCTGGGCCTGATTTCCTCTGTTTGTCCTGCAAATGCCATGAAATGGTATTCCAGGTGATCTGCTCCATGACTTTGCCTGGCACCGAAGTCAGGCTGACTCTGTCTAGTTCCCCAGATCCTCCTTCCAGCTCTTCTTGTAGATGGGCATCACATCAGATGATTTTCAGTCAACAGGGACCTCTCCAGTTAGCCAAGACTGCTGGTAAAAAATGGAAAATGTCTTGGTACTGTAGGGTGGACACCATCTGACCCTGTAGACTTGTGTGTGTGTCTAAGTGGTGTATCAGGTCACTGACAAAATAGTTGACCCTGGATTATGGGGGCTTCATTTTCTCCTTATCTCTGTTTTCCAGCTTAGGGGCTGAGTGCCCTGAGGACAACTGGTCTTGCTGTTCAAGACCAGGGAAAAGGCATCTGTCTCAGGCTTCTCCTCATCCTTCATCCCTATGTTTCTGTCTACATCCAGCGAAGGGTGGAGATTCTCCTTAGCTCTCCTTTTGTTGCTGGCGTATTTGTAAAAAACATTAGTTGGGTCTGTCACAGCAGTAGCTATATTAAGTTCTACCTGGGCTTTGGTATTTCCAATTTTCTCCCTGCAAAAGAGGGAGAAACAAGAGTTACAAGAGAGAAAATATTTCTAATAGATTAAAATGGTGCCAAAAGTGTGGATTTTGAGCAAGCGGAAAATTTAAATTGGAACAAAACACTAGGCAATCTGGGAATATCTGTCTTTCTGTATGGAATTCGTTTGCACTTATAAATTCTGTCTGTGAATGTATTCCCAAATCTATTTATTGCTAGAGTAAGAAACTGCTTTTTTTGCTTTCATTTCATATTTTCACCTTATTTTACTCCATAATTGAGGGCACTGTTGGAGGCTACCCATAAAATTGTTATTTTACAGAGGAGGCTCCCTCTTTCCAGATGCTAAGATGCTCATTCTATCCAAACTGGAAGTTGTCTCCCAAATTAAAAAAGCTGATTTGTCCAAACAAAAGCCTGCAGTGACATTTTACTAATCTCAATAACAACTGACAAGTACCTCCTCTTGACTGTAGTACTGTGTTTCAATGAACTACTAAACAGCATATATACCATTCTTGGCAAGAAACTCCATTCACTGAGGCAAAATATTAGGCTTACTATTCTTCTCATGTACTACTCAGTTGGGTTTTTATTCAATGTTTTCCCCTAATTCATTGTTTCCACTCATCTGTATATAAACCAAGAAGCACTGAGACAGAAGAATCCTAGAACAATTATATTAACAACAGCCTAGCCTCTGCAGCTAAAAACGCTGGTAAAAGTGAAATAATTGATGCTTCTTGTGATGAGGGAAAGATTCTTTTCCTGTGGTGGCTTCCACCTTTACTGACCATTGGACAAGGTGAGAATTCACTCAGAAAGCAGAAATCTATCCCTGTCTTACTCTATATAGAAAATTACAATCAGTCCTTTCAAAGTCCTCTTCCAATGTGTTCAAGGAACACTAAAGAAATACCAGGGGCATGGACTATGGGCGGTGGTCACCTGCTCATATAGCTGTAATTGTTCTGACTGTTTTGCTCCAGCTGTCTTTGTGAACATGAAATATTTTACATTTTCTTACATTTTTTGCCTCACTTTTATGACAGATAAAATACTACTGCAAAAAGGAGTACTCCAAATGCTCTCCACAATCAATGTAATTCCTTTGGTTTGGACTGAAGCACTGCTGTTTTTTTCAGGTAGCAGGCAAATCTTTAAGAGAGTGTGAGCTGAGAAACTCTTCTAGGATGTAATACCAGGACATTTGTGTGTATGAGATGCTATTTTGAAATGGTGTACAGAGCAGTGAAGAATTTAGCAATAATATTTAGCTTGTTAGGAAACACTGTATTTATTCCTTTCTTCAGAGCCTTATTTATGGTACAGTGGGACTTCTGAGTGAAGGAATGGCAAACTTAATGAAACATTTGATTGGTATTAATTACTTTCCACTTAATTACCTGCCATGTGGATCTTGTTGAGCTATTGATTACTGGGAAACATACATCCCACTGGGGATAGTGTGATTTAACTTCATCCAATGAGTCAATTAGCTCAAGTAACACAGGGAGAGCTGGTGCTCTGCCTAAGTGAATGGGATTTCTTGCCAAGAACAGAACATAAGCTGTTTATTTGTTCATTAAAACACAGTACTACTGTCAACAGGAGGCACTTATAAGTTGTTATTGAGATTGGTAAAATGTCACTGTTCCATCAAAGATTAGCTGCAGTTCATAGCTGCAAAGTGGGTGAAAAACACTCTCTGGTTTGAGAGCACAGTTGAATGCATGAGGTCAAGACATTAACCCCTATTTGCTTCTCATTTGTGAGAACTTCAGTTACAAATTTGTGTCAGCTCTCACAAGTGCAAAACATCTTTCACTATCATTAATTCAGAAGCTGTGGGGTAACAGACCCTGAACTGTGGCATGTGACATTCAATTAATTCCACCAAGAGTGAAATACATGTCCTCCACCTCACCAAAACTAAATACTAATATTGTTCTTTAGTGAGGATGATCTTCCTAACTGACAAGAACAGCCTGCTGTCTTCTCATGAATGAGTCTGAGAAAGAAAAGATCTTTTTTATTTTCTTTCTTTCCTCCCTTGTGATTTAAATTAGACAAAGAAACCATTATTCCTATTGATAGTTCCCCCTAGTATATAACTGAGGTACAAAAACATCCCTCTTGGCTGGAAACAATAATTAAAAAAACAAACCCCACAAACAAATAAACAACAGTAAAAAATCCCCAAAACCCAAACCAAAATCTCAAACAAACTACAACAAAACAAGAGGATAGAGGCAGAGAATAAAATTTGTTCAAGGAAGTCTTAAAGTGAACCTTTCATGGAATGGTCAAAGGAAAATTTTGAGTATTCAAAACAGATATCTAAATTTAAATAGTTACTTTTGAATATGACATTTGGATTGAAATATAATTTGGAAATCATGTTATATAATATACTTGAAAGATAGAGTATCTCAGTGGTGGTTTAAAAAGGTCATTCTAAAATTATAATCCTCCAGGAAAACTGAACAACTAAACAAATAACTGACTGCAAGTGCTTGATTACATGAGATTAGATATATACAAATGTATAAGCCAAAGCCATAGACATGGACACAGATTCTTCATTTTTTTCTGTTAGAGGAGTCATAAGAGATTATTTATGAGATTATTTATTTGTAAGTGACCTGCATAAAAATTTGTAAATATTGAGAAAAGGATTCAAGTATCTGCCATAAATAAATGACGTGTTTTACTCATGCTACATTTTGCTTAACAGAATACATTAATTTCCACTTTATAGCTCTCTTTATACTCTTACATAAGAGTATAAACTAACTTTTAAATATTTTGGATTATGATAAATGGTACAGATTTATTCTAATATTGGGTTTGATGGGTGTCAAAATATTATTCTTGCAAAATAAGGAAACCAGATAAATTCAACAGATGTTCATCTTGCTAGAAGACAAATAGTTTTTTGGGGATGGATCAGTTATAAAATTTTAAAAAATCAGAAATATTTAATGTAATTGGGTTTTTAAAGGTTTTGTGTCATTTACAGTTAAGTACAGTGAAGTATATGAAGACTTTATACACTATTAAAACAAAGTGGTTCATTAACATTATTTGCAACTGAGAAAGTAACTGTAAAAAAGTGGAAGCAGCAAGGGAAATTTCTGAATGCATTTGAGATCTTTGGGATATGAGCTTCCACTGTTTAGCCTTGTGAATCAAATTAAGAAAAAAACCTAAGTCTTTTTTAGTTTGTTTCCCATGTTTTTAGAACCTTGTAGAAGGTTGTAGCAAGCTTTTATAAACTAGCTATGCAAGCTGCTTTGCTCTTATAAATCACATTAGTTGTACACACACATATATCTCATTTATCCAGCAAAATAATTTTGGATTGTTACAAGCAGACAAAAAGCATCAGGTTTCAAACTGCTGCTGAAATGTAGCATGCTTTATGACATTGTTCAATAGTGTACCCGTCTGGCTGGAAGATGGTTAATTTTCCTATAGGGGCCCATGTTATGCTGTGTTCTGTGTGGGTGCCTGAGTAGTGTTGGTCACGTACTGGGGTTTCATCTGTTGCTGCACAGTGCTCACACAGCAGCAAGGCTGGATCAACAAACACCCCTTATCTCCTCTCTAGAAGGCTTGGGGCTGGGCGAGAGTCTGGGAGGAACCTCAAATGACCAAAGGTTAGCCCATGCCATACAACATCTTGCTCAGCAATAAAAGCTGGAGGCAAGGAAGGAAGAAGAGGAAGCATTGGAAGGTTATAATGTTTGTCATCCCAAGCAAATCCTATGCACAATGAGGCCCTGCTGTGCAGGAAGTGGCTGGAAACCTGCCCGATGATGGGAAGTTGAGACTAAATTTCCTGGATTTGCTTTGATTCCATGTGTGGCTTTCATTATTACATTGTCTTTATCTCAACCAACGAGGTTGTCCATCCTAGTGTCTCTTTAGGGTTGGAGAGAGTTAGAAAGAAAGCACCTGGGTGGGAATCTGACAGCCACCTGAAATCAACACACTACAAATAGTTACAACTATAGCTGGCTTTTGGAGAGTTTGCACACAAGGTTGGAGGGTACAGTGTATATATTTATGTATGAATCTCTCACTTTCCAGTTAAAGATATTGGAGCATAATTAGGGTGTGCTGCTTAATTTAGCCATAACCTTTACTACAATAAAATGAAGAACAACTTAAAAGAAAGACGTGACCAGTAAAAGGTTTCATTAACTGCTATAAATCTCTTTGAGATGGTCAAGGCATGAGGCCAAGGAAGGAAATTCCTAAAATTTCTATTTTGAAGTAATTTTTTAATGCAATATAGATCTCATTGTATCTTACATTAGAGTTCTGTGAAGCTGTGAAATAACATAGCAGCAGGAGATGGGGCAGAAATTACTGTAAAACATTCTTGTCTCTCCACTATTAGGTTTCTGCAGTGGTAAATTAGTATTCTAAAAGGAAAACAATTGACCAATTTTAGACTATGGTGGTGTTTGTCTGTATGTTATGGAAGGATTATTTAGTGGAGTGTTGTGCTTTAATGCATTTAATGGTCATACAAAAGGTGAAAGGGACCTTGTTTTCTAGCTTATGCTGTAAACAAGGTTTCAGGGGAAATTCTTTGAAGTGCAGAGATCTAAGCTGTCTGGTTTTGAATTCCCCCTGAGGCACTACAGAGGGACAGTAGGTATCTGATACAGAGGGACAGTAGGTATCTGATAATGTTTTAATTTCAAGTAAATATTTTTTGGCATCAAGCAGTACTGACGAAAAATATAAAAAGTGGATTATTTAAAAGTGCTGCTTAAGATAAATAGGATACTCATATGATTTGTGGCATTGAAGTTTTTAGTCTCTCTAGAGTTACAAAAGCGAATGTAAAGCAGTAAAGGAGTAAAATCTGGAGGTGTAATGATGATGTAACCGTAGGGACTTAATCCCTAATGTACTCATCTCTTTGTAGAAGCTAAATATAAGAAGCAGAGTGGCATTCCTCATATCTTGACTATTTCCAAAGATCTGGTCTAAATGCCATATCTTCTTTCAACAATCCTGACAGCTGCCTTTCTTGGATTGTCTATTTAAATGTGCAGAGAAGTATATGAGCTACAACACTGTTGTGTGGACTCAAAATGATATTCAAAGATGTAAGCAGTGCTGACAAAAGCCTGCAGGAAGCATTGCAATTTAAATACGGAATCTCAGGACTTCAGAAGGTGTTACAAATTCTGCCATAAACAGATAGGGATAACTTGCATAATGGTTATAAGACCATTATCTTTTCTTTGTTTTCTTTCCCTTTAGCTCTGGAAAAGAAAACAATAAAAAAAAGTTCCATAAACAGTTTTAAAGTTTTAAGTTTGGTTATAGTTTTTATTTATACAGCTTATGAATATGTTTGAATTCAGTCTATTTTCAGGATCACACTTGTAAGTGTGATAAGGATAAGATGCAGGAATAAAGTTCTCTTCCTGTAGTGTTAAAAAAATGTCTCCAAAGCTGACCTGCTTACCTGCAGGACTACAAAATTCTCATTACATTTTCCATAAAATTTTCCTGAGAAAGACTCTGGTTGTTTTTCCTAAAATGTATTTGACCTGTTACACCAGTAGCATGTTACTGGTTACCTGAGATGCTGAAAATTGTGGCAATAGAAACTTCAGAAAAATAGAACACTAATAGATGTCAAGTTTACAATATTGCTCAAAACAGTAACTACTGGCTTTGTCATAAAAATTGACAGAGACAATGGCCAAGCAGTGTGCCCAGGAGAGTGCACTGTTTTGGCAAAATAAAATCTTTGCATTTTTTCAGTTTTGTTTGTTTCGTTGGGTTTTTTTAATATCAGTGGTGTCATTTTTTTCACAAAATAAGTCTGTGAAACATGGGAATTTATTCTCAACTTCCTTTGATTGCACCAAGACACAGGACCCCACGTGCAAGGACACAACTGCTGGGTGTGCTAGGACAAAATTTTCATCATGTTCACAAGGAGGTCTTTCCTGTTAGATTGTACAGGAACTGGAAGGGGCTGGTGGGTAGGGTCTGGATTTAAGTCTTGCCCTTCCTTGCTAGTGACAGAGAAGCTCAGAAATGGACATGGCAGCAGCAAGCTAGGTGCGACACAAAGAGAGTTGGAGAGTTGGTTAAGCTGGGGATAATTCTCAGTTTTCAAGGATTGACATGAGCTTCCTGAGAAGGAAGAGGATTTAAAGAAAGAAGATATTTTTTCTTCAAGTGCATGAGCAATGTCTTGTGTAGCAGGCCTGACCATCCCTACTAAAAAAATCTCCATAATGCTATAAGCAAAGCCTCAGTTACATCTATCAGCCACCTAAAAGTATAGACAGAAGAGTCTTCATGAAATGGTTAGAACACTGAAGAGCTACTAAGGGCCTACTGTCCTCAGCAACTCCTTTTCTTCAGACCGTTCAATAAAGACAGAGATAATAAGTTACTTTCCAAATGCAAAAGACACAAAAATGACAGAGATTTATAAATTCCAATAGGATTTAGAGCCCTATGTGAACTATATACTCTAGTTCTTGGGAAACACAATCTTACAGCACAGTGATCTCATTAAGGTTTTCCACTCCTTCACTGGTATTGAGAAAAAAAGCCCAGATACACTGCATTGACCAGTGCAGTCCTGTCCATAGCAATTTGTGCTATCACACCTGGAAAAAAAAGAAAATCTCCTTCTGGACTGGTGATGTTTGCTTTCTGTAATGCTATAGACTAAACTGTTGCTACACACTTTCTCAGAGATGCATTTGGACTCCTCCCACATGGTCCAGCTTAACTGAGGTTGTACAGTAACTGACAACCTAGCTAACTATACCTTGAGGCTTTTATCAGACCCAGAAGACTTCCAGAAAAAGTGGTCATGACCTTCTATCCTATTCTGCTTTGTATCTGGGAGCACTACACCAGACCACAGAACTCGATCTGGCCTGTAGTTTGTTCATGATCCCAAAAGGAATGCAATGTATTTGGGCTGCTTTGTTACTTTTTCTCCTTCCTTCTTTTCAATTTTCTCTCTCTGTCTCTTTTTTTTTTTTCTCTTTTTTCTTTTTTTTTTTTTTTTGAGTTTTTTTTTCTTTTTTTCCTTTTTTTTTTGAGATTTTTTTTGCTTGGACCAGTTTAAGCTTTGTTGCTGTGAACTGAATGAGCAAATGCCCCACATCAAATATCATGTGTTTGATGACAAGGCAAAGTCCTTAGACTAAGGTATTTTAATACTAGCAGTAAGATTTGAGTGTACTTTTAAGTTACCCAAAATATAAGGACATTTTTGAATATATCAGGAGTGGTAAAATGTGGTTATTGCTTTAAAAATTGGAGAACAAAAATCCCCCCTACTACTTCCATTTCGGGAAAGGATCATAGTCATTCTGTTCTTGTCACATTTTGCAGAATTCTAAGAAAGCTCCTCTAGGATGTGCATTTTGACCATTTTATTTGCAAACATTCGGAAATCATGTACCATAGCTTTTGAGCTGCACACTATATGTGTTGTAGTTCACTAGAACCATGTCAGAATGGGAGAAAGAGGTAGCCTTTTTGCAATGACAAGCAGTCTAATATATACACCTGATTTTGGTAGAGTCAGGCTTATTTATACATCTGAAGACCTGTCCCCCAGAATATAAATCTTACCTGTCCAGACAGATACAGTCACAGAAATGAAAAATACACTGTCTTGGAAGAGAGCCTGTGTAAAATGCATCCCTCAAGAAAATGACCTGTTTCTTAAAACAAAGGGAAATACAATTAAGGGATAGAAGTTATCTGCTCTAAATAGTGGGTCAACAGGACACAGTATACTTGCAGGAAATACACAATTCCCATTCGTGACTGTAAACACTGTGGGGTCCACATCTCTATGGGTAAAAACCAAACTCTGTTAGCATACAGATGTGCGGTACCTTTTAAAATCTCTGCAGTATCTTCCTACCTGCTGTGCCTAATTTCAGATTCAAGTGCAGTCATTAAAAGAAAAAAAAAAGCCCCAAGAAACAAACCACAAAACTGTTTTTGCCTTTATTTGTGTCCTACATTGCACTGGCTTTTCCTCAAATATTTTCCTGGTGTTCTAGCTCCTCAGACATTTTTTGAATACTTAATATTTCAGAGCCTCAGTTCTCACTTTCCTTTTTCAAGTGTCTCTGTCTTAAAGTGATTGTACATTTCTGTCTAACAGCTAAAATCACAACTTTTTGTTTTCTTATAAAAGCTTTCTTGTAAGCCTATCTTTGTAACCTTTCATATGAAAAACTAAAGGTTTTGTTTAGAATTGTAAAAAACTCTTATGATCTGGAAGCTCTAAACTTCCTTCAAAGGCTGGTTGCACTTAGCCTAATTCTCATTTTGATTTATTTTACTTTGAGTATAATGGTATTAAATTAGCAAAGACAAGCAATGAACAAAACTCTGGAGAGGAATTAGCCATTGTATCCAGTCCATTAATCTCTTCTTCAATTCTTGAAAATTGTGGCTCACCCAGACCCAGAGATCAAATAAAATGCCTAATTGGGAAAATCCTAAACAAGAGTATCCTGGGGAGCTTGAATTTATTTGTCAACTGTTCAAACAACTATGTTGTTTATAAGTCTCTAAAACCCTGAGACTTTTCTGCCACTATAACTTTATCCAGATACTTTAAACACAGGAGGGTGATTGAGAACTGCATTCAATTAGCTGGAATAGGGAAAGACACTTATTCTAAAAACAGATAGCTGTGTTGTGTTGTGAACATTCTGCTGAACATGCTGAGAATTTTAGATCTAAACATCAGGTTTGAGGGATGCTCTGAAAACTCTTAGAGATTTATAATAAACACAGCTAATGGATATCCTCCTCTTGTGATAGCACTTGTTCTAAGCACCGTGACTTAATAAGAGAAAGAAATACAGTATAAATGAATGATGTTTTCTAAGAAAGAAATTCAGTAACATTTTTCCAGATGTCTGAAAGGCAACAACTATTTGAGCTTTTTCTGTCTGCTTGTGATTATCCTGAATTACCTGTTGATTTTTCTGGAGGTCAAGGAACCCAACCCAAAAGACTGACCTCGACCTGCTATTGCAGCAAAAATGCAGAGAACAGTCAAAATTCTATACCTGGGTTTGAGTGTGATAGCATACCATATTCCCATCAGTGCTAAAAAATTAGGTGTCAGTCATCTAATATGAAATAAATTTTCTGACAGCACAGTGACTCATCAGTAACCTGACTGCTCTATCTGTCTGGGAAAAGAAAAAGAGTCTATGGAAAAATAGACAGACCAGAACACACATGCTGAGGTAGTTAGTTCCCCCTCCCTGTTCCCCCCTTACCTATGCTTTGTGGTCCTAATCACCAGCTTAGATTTGATATGGCATAGAGAACACAAGTGCCACATTAATCCTCCTGCTATGGAGGATTTCTTGTTGCAATAAGAGGGAACATAAGATTACATTAAATTGCTTACAGGACGAACAAATTAGCTCCAGAATTACATACATTACACATTTTAATGGTATCCAGAGGGGTGTCATCATCAAACCTAGAGATGCTTTTGTTTACGTTGCCATGGAGATCTGTGTATGACAACCCTCTTGTTCAAGCCTGTAAATTTTCAGAGAGGTTACTTTGAATTGATCACATTAATGACAATCTATACTACAGGGCAAAAGAAAGTCTGTCAGGGTCTGTTTAAGTATAGTTGAGAATAGATCAGGTAACTTCTTGAAGCCTCTTCTTCTATGCCTATTCTTTAACAATTTCATCTTTGCCTCCAACAAGCATGAGTCAAACAAAGAAATAAT
The DNA here is from genome assembly GCA_910950805.1 of Acrocephalus scirpaceus scirpaceus. NCBI lineage: Eukaryota > Metazoa > Chordata > Aves > Passeriformes > Sylviidae > Acrocephalus > Acrocephalus scirpaceus. The sequence continues at coordinate 55,873,576 of OU383776.1, forward strand.
AAAACTAGCAGGAATTTTCCAGAACGGAATATACCTCTGGACCATGTAAAACTGATAAAATACATTTTGTTCATAAATTTATCCTCTTTTTCTTTTACAGGTCTATGAAATTAAAACTCCTTGATGAAGGAGAACCAGAGAGAAAAAAAACAGATTGATTAGGGCTATAGAACCCTTGCTCTGAAAAGATCATAGTGTATAAATTTTATTTTTAGATATTATATTAATTTGCTGATGGTCATTAATGTTTTATTCCATATGTTAAGAAGACACCAAAATCTTTCTGGAATTGAAAAGAAAAATCTATTTGTTTTCCTTTGTGTTGGCTTAAAAAAAAATCTATCTGGAAAATTAAACTTTGATTAAGCTTCTCTCTTTCCGCTTCACCCCCTCCTGGTGAGAGAGAGTCTAAGAACAGAGCTTCTGAGCTGAGATATGAACCATTTACTTGAAAAAAACAAAGCAGCAATGAAATAAGAAAAATGAACAGTAACCGTAACTATATGGAAAGTACAAAAAATGAGGGTGATTCACCTACAAAAAAAGTATTCACTGACATAAGCCCCAAGCGGCCTGGGACAAAACCAAAAATGACACCAGCCCCACCCCATCTTTCCCCAGAACTGGGGCCAGAGGTGCCTGGGAAGCTGTGTGGTCTCAACAGGGTCACTGTGGACAAGCACCGGCTCCGGCTGTCCTGGGGCAAGGGCTGCCTTTCCCCTGGGGTGGCAGTAGGGGACAGCAACAGCAGCAGAAGCAGCTGCACTCACCCCTTGCCACGGGTTAACAACACTAAAGGCTAATGCCTCTTAAAGGAAGCAGTTTATCTTTTTCAAGGGCCAGGGTATGATGGAAATGACCTCCTAACCCGGTGGCTTTCACTAAATGTAGATCCCAATGTTTGAGTGTAGTTTTTAATGTTCCATTGTCCCGTTTTGTTGTATATCGATATGAATCTTACAAAAGAAAAGCTTTATAAAACCAGGGCTTAGGCCTGTTACTTTTCTAAGTACAGCTAAGCAGCTAGTTAAGTTCCCATTTGAAGGAGTTGAAAGAATGAAAAGTCAGTTAACATGACAAGTTATTCTTGTGAGAAAAATAAGTTCGCACCTGCATAAACAATAAATCTATCCCATGAGAATCAGTGAAGAAAATATCTAAACAATCCAAGAATAGAGAGATTTGATAGACAGGTAAAATGCTATTTACTAATCAATGAATTGAGCGGCAAGAAAACTACTAGCCAGTTGGAGCTATATTAGGTCTGTGGAAACTGTATAAAAATGAGTTATGTAAATAAAGAAAGGGCTTATCCTGCATGAAGAAATGGAGTCCTGACTACTTAATTACAACACTGTTTAATTTTCCCAGAGGCTGGGGCATGGTAAGGAATATGAGACCCATTCAATATTGTGCTTTCTGGCCCAGGGAGTCAGAGAGGCTCTATGAGGCTATTTTTGAAATGAGCCTCACTGTCTGACTGACCTCTTTTTGGGGTTCTATGTCACCACAGGACCTGCTTTTTAAGGCCCAAGATGGTGTTTGGGCAGTGGGGTGAGGCACAGGATAATCTCCAGCCATCCAGTGGTTGTTTCCACCACTGTCAGCACATAGAACTTGACTTGGTAGGTTTGCAAGAGCATGATATTGTTAGTCAGCCAGGCCTTCCCATATTTATATTTCAACCATATTCCCCTATACCACAGAGGTTTTAACTGCTTTATTGCAGCACATTTCACAGATATGAATAACCAAGGAAATAGTGTCTATGATTAAGGCATCCTTTGATCAGGAGCCCGCCTGTATGTTGTGCCTCTTCCCTGATGACTGGGCCCACCAAGCCAAAAATAGTTCACCCTTTTTTTGCCAGTCCAGATCCACCTGAGACTCTTTAATCTTGCCAGTCCGATCCATCTGTCCGTTCTTGTGATCTTCAGTAGCCCAGCTCAGAGGTGCGTGTGCACCTACATGACGTGCTTTTTACAGCCAGCTTTTCCATACAGGCAGTGACATCTTTTCAAACTGCAGCAGCTCAGATGGGTTTACCTCTGTGTTTCTTGATCTTTTGAAAAATTTATCTTTTTCTGTCAATCAGCCACCCCTAATGAGCACTTGCTATCATCTACGAGTCGGTGTAGAGTGCTGTTCTTTCCTCTTGTTCAGTGATATCTAAAGCTATCTGGATGCTTTTCAGCTCTGCAACCTGACTAGATCCCCCTTGTCCCTAAATAGCTTCTGCAACTTGCCACAGCATAATGCAGCTTTCCATTTTTGATGTATCACTTCAATACAGCAGGGAAGAGAACATGTCTCCTTCTATGTTCTGCTGACTGATTATATGGCAAGGCCTCCTCAGCATGTCACCTTCTCTTCCTCTTCCTTGTCCAATGATAGTCTGAAATTTTCACCTTCAGGCCAGTTTGTGATGACTTCCAAGATCCCTGAGTGGTTGTGACTTCCTATTGAAGCTTGTTGTCTGATCAGAGCACTCTACTTACTCCATGTGCCATCAGTGGCATGATGTGTGACTGGGACTTTCCCTTTGAACATCCAGCCCAGCACTGGCAGTCAGGGTACCAGGAGGAGCTGTGCTTTGGGGCCCATTGCTTTTGAAGACGCTCAAACCCCTTCATAAGCTGCCAGGATCTCTTTTTTAGTTAGAGTGTAGCAGGCCTTGTATCCTTCCTATCCCTGACTCCAGAACCCCAGGGGTCATCCTTGAATACTGTGGCTATCTCTTGCCAGAGATTCCAGGAAGGACAATTCTCCCCACCTGTAGTGCAGAGCAAATTTTTTATATCCTGTCCTGTCCTGACTGGCCTAGGGGCTACTGCATGGACCATCTCCTCTTTAAGTTATTCAAAACTTGTTGTTTTACAGGACCTCACTTGAAATCTATGTCAGCAGATAGAGAGGGCTTACAGCCTGACTGTAGTTTGGAATACGCGTCCTCTAAAACCCCACAGCACTAAGGAAAGCCTATGTTTCCTTCTTACTGGTTGGTGGGGACAAAGCGGCTGTTTTGTTAACCACAC
>OU383776.1:55877110-56009376 GCA_910950805.1 Acrocephalus scirpaceus scirpaceus
CTGAACTTCTTTACTCCAATCTTTGCCCTGAGATTAAACATCCCAAGAAGAGCAATTTCCAGTGAAAAATGAAGAATAAAATGTTGTTGAGTATTTCAGTCTTTCCTATGTCAGATGTTATCAGATGCTTTGTCTTATGGCGGTACAATTTCTTTTGTCTTCCTTTTCAGACTAATGTACCTGTATGAAGCACTTATTACTTTTCACATTCCCTTCCAAATTTAGTTATAGCTAGATTTGTCCCTTAGCTTTACTAATTTAATGGCTACACTCCCAACCCACACCCCCATAATATTCCAAAAATGTGTGTCCCTGCTTCTAGTGCCTATCCTTTTTCGTCTTGTGTTTCAACTTAACCAAAAGATCTTTATTCATCAGTGCTGGTTTCCAATTGTCCTTGCCTGATTTCTTGCAAAGGTCTTGTGCTCTAAGAAAAATATCATCAAATATTTGACAGATCCCTTCTGCACTTCTGTTCCTGAAGGCAGTTTTGCGAGAACATCTGTCCCATTGTAATGGGTTAAAAGTCAACAACCGGGCAGAAACACCAATTTATGTACTGGTTACACATTCACTGAATTTTGTTTGCTTAATTTAGTGTAGTGGTCTAAATATCTTTTTCTGTTAAATATGATTATGAGAACAGGAGGCAAAACAGACTTAACTTAAGGATAAAAACAGATTTATTAACATAAAAAGGAATAGAAAAAAAAAGAGAATCAAAATGAAACATTTAAAACACTCCCCTCCCCCTACAGTTTACTTTCCTACATGCAACATAAAGAGATAAAACTCAGGGCTTCAAGTCAATACCACTGATAAAATAGTCTTTCATTCAGTCTTTGAGAGAGAGAAGTATATCTCCTGATGTGTCTGGGTAACTTTCCACAAGAGAAAACAGTCTGCTTGTGCTTTTTTCTAGCTTCTACAAAAGCAGCCCGCCCGAAAACTTCTGCAATCCGTAGTCCTCTCAAACCATGGAGCCTTCCCATGACTGCTTTTTTGGGCTGTAGATTCACACTGGGGTTTCCCTGTTTAAAAATGCACACTTCCACAAGCACACGATTTCTCATCTTAAGGAGCAGAAAGATCTTCTCAATTCTTCACAGAGGCAGAGGGCTTCTTCTCATCTCTCTCTCTCTGTTCAAACATCTTATCAACATTCACTCAGTAAACCACAAATACCTTTGCTAAAAATCCACAAAGCATCTCCCCAATTATATTGTCTATGACTTAAAGGAAATTTCTAGCAAAGTCACAATACAGTCTGTTACCACAATGTCATAGGACGTTTTTATGCCTAAAACTAAGGCAACTCGTCATCTCTCACACCTAAGAAGTCACTCTTCCTTTACTGACTTTGATATATTCATATTGTCTCTTTATATATCTTTAATTCAGCCTTTTTCTCTCTCTCTGAAGAGGGTTAGTTTTAAAAAGTCTCAGTCTATGTCAGGGCAGAGTTAGCAGTCTCTCCAGGCCTGCAAATGGTCACGTGGTCTCTGCCGGTGGGCGCTGCAGAAATCTCAAAGCCATGCGGTGAAAGAAAAAGTTCAGAACAGCTGCAAAGATCTGTCTGGCTGATCCTTCCTCCCCCTGCACCCCTCCGACTCAAAGGGGTGGGCACAGTCCTGCCTGGGCTTAGTGCTGAGAGGCGGGAGGGCTTGGGCACATATCCCTCGGCGGCAGCGTGAGGCAAGCCCCAGGGTCGGCTGGATATTTATTAACAGCTGTCGCTTCCCCTTCCCTGCTGGCCGCTGGCGAAGGAAAGAGCTCAGCCTGCCCAGCGGTTTCCCCCGTGGCAGTGGGCACAGGAGAGCTGGCCAGGCTGGCCAGCAGCTTAGGCCGTCCCGGCCCCCTCCCGCCACAGAGAGGGAGCCAGGACCGGCATCTTTCCTCTCGAGGCAAAGAGGGCGGTCAAGACCAAAGCTCAGCTTATATGCGTATTGCCCAAAAGTCGTGTCAGCTTTCTCAGTGGTCTGACTACAGGCCAATAGCTGAGAACTGGTCTCTGATAGGTATCTACCCCCTTCTAAGGCAATTCTAAGGTCCTGACAGGGCAGTATTCTATATTCTTCTTTAACAAAATATTAAATATTGTTAACCCATAACACCCATCCAACTGTTCTTTAAGCTACTGTGAAACGTGGTGGCAAAGTAAAGCTCCACAACTAGTGATAGTTGTTAGAGCGGTATGTATTTAATCGGTACCGAGATGCGTGGGGAACCATTCACCAAAGACACGCATACCCACCCGACGGTGTTTCCCTCTATTATTCCCCAGGGTCTTACATATGCATAATCCGCCTCATACATATTCATTCCCTGACCCCGCCTGTCCTTGCCTCGTATGGTAATTAACTCCACCCCCATCTGGGCATGCTCAGTTTGTTGTGGTGGTCTTCTGGGGTCTTTGGGGGATGAAGAAACGGAGTCATCCTCAGTAAACTCTTCACCTTTATCTCTCCTGCGCGGCTTCTGGCTCTCTTTGGCATTGTTTCAAGGAAATATTCAGTTTATGCTAGCTAAGGGTCTGTGTCCTCCATCTTTATCTGCATTCTTGGCCTTGTTGTCTCGGGATGCTTGCAATTTCCCTTTACTATCACCAAGAAGTCCTAGATGCTTGTAATCATGCAAAAGGTTAACAGACACAGTGTTCAGTACCCACCAAATGCTTCTAAAATGGATTTAGTATATTCCAAGCAATATTTGAAATATATCCTAATACCTAGAGGCCTAAAGGATTATCTAAAATTCTCACATCTATGTATCATACTGAAAGACTACTTTCCCAAAGTTTAAGGTCTTGACTTTACATTTTGCTTGGCCTATATCCCTAGAGATAGTGAAAATCACCAACTCACAATCACTGCAGTCCAGGCTTCTACCAATATTGACCTCTCCAATAAATACATGACAGCAAACTTTGAGAATAACTACAAGTGTAAAAGTCTTCCTTGCAAGGGACTTTTGTTTGTATCAAATTACAGTGGTGGACAAGAAAATTAAGTTGAACCTGACCAATATCCAAATCTTTTCAGTTAAATTTTTTCAGTCTGGAATTTCAATACCTCAATGCTAAATATTACAAAGAAAAAGTACCTGCTAACTGATTGTGAGTGTATGATATTTTCATTATACTGATGTAATGCTGGAATAACTGTACACAACATTTAATTGTGATAAGTGTTATGTAAAACAGAAGAAACATCAGTGCATGATGGACTGCAGGTGCCATCAAGATCTCTGAGTGTAAGGCTCCTATAAGCCAAAGAACTTACATACATCAGTCAGTGTAAACACGTTTGGAAATTTGCAGAAATCATTTCCAAAATATCTTGATTTGATTAATCAAACATCAGTGTTCGCCAATGTTGAATGCCATTTCAGGAAAGTAAGAGGGAGAAGTGTCAGCATCTTTTACAAAATAGGTGGTGGTCTCTTCACAACAGAAAGGGTAGGTAACCTTTGTTTTCAAATTATATTGCCAAAGGGAGAAGGCAAAGTGAATAATAGATGAGGTTATTTTATGAGATCTGATAACTGTAGGATTTCAAGTAACTGCATGACGCGTTCCCCTGCCCAACTGCATTTTTCACTTTTGCTTGAAATCAACTCATGCAAAGGAATTTATTCCCTTTGCAGCCCAGCATCACTCTTGAGCATCCAATAAAACTTTCAGAAATAAGTATGAGATGTTACATTATTTGCTACCTTGTGCAGTTCATGCATTTCATAATGGAATTAGAAATAACATTTTGGAAGGCCATTCTTGTCATAACCTGGAAGTAGAGCAGTCTCAGACAGATTACGTTTCTAGTTTTGAGATTGTCTCAAAAGTTTCAAAGCAGTATTTGCTACGTTAGATAGCAAATTGGAGAAAGATTACAATAATTTACAGAATATGCTGAGTTGAAAGACCATCAAGTCCAACTCCTGGCCTTGCATAGCACCATTCCCAAGAATCACACCACATGCTTGAGAGCATCATCCGAATGTGTTTTGAACCCTGTCAGTATTTGCACTGGGACCATTTTCCCTGGGGAGCTTGTTCCAGTGCCCAAACACAAGCAGAATCTTTTCCCAATACCCAACTGAAACATCTCCTGACACAGCTTCAGGCCGTTCCCTTGAGTTCTATCACTGGTCACAGAGAAGAGACCAGTGCCTGCCTCTCCTCTTCCCCTCACAAGGAGGTTCCAGACTGAGATGAGGTCTCCCCTCAGACTTCTTTTCTCCAGGCTGAACAAACCAAGTGTCCTCCACCCTCCTTATATGGCTTCCCCACAAGGATCTTCACTGTCTTCATGATCCTCTTTTGGACACTCCTAATAATTTCATGTCTTATATTGTGGCACTCAGAACTGCCCCCAGCACTCGAGCTGAGCTGCCCCAGAGCAGAGCAGGACAATCCCCTCCCTTGCCCAGCTAGTGATGCTGTCCATGATGCCCTCCAGGACACACTTGACCCTCCTGGCTGCCAGGGCACTGCTGGCTCATGTTCAACTTGCCATCAACCAGACCCCCAGTGACTTTCTACAACACTGTTTTTCAACTTCCCATTCCCCAACATATATCCATGGCTGCCACATCCCAAATTCTTAGATATACTCTACAGTAAGATGGATTGTACTGATGGGTAATTGTATGAATTGCTGTTGTGTATTGCAATTCTTCCTTAATTTGAGGAAGCCACATACCACTCTCTATATCCAGACTTTTTCCTACTCTTGCAATACCTGCACTTTTTACTTTACACTAAAGATTTTTATATGACTTATAAATCTCCTCCAGGGGGTGTGGTTATCATAAGGTAATCACACCCTTGGGGGATTAAAACCACTTATCTCTGGATCATGACTTCTAATACCCCAGGGGTGTGATTATCTCAGGAAACTCACTTTCTCTGTCATGCCTAATTGCTTAATTATTACAGTGGCAAGTTTACATTACTATGTAGGAGTGAAGGTTGTGTCAGCAGTTCTCTTAGAAATTTCTGTTTTGAGAAATCTGCCATTAAAAATCTGCTTCAGGCTGAAGCCTGCAAAAAATATTCTGCCTGGGGAAAAATACTTCTACCAGATTTCTAAAAATTACCTTGATTATACTTTAGCAATATCAGTGAGAAATAAAAGTTGACTTTATATGTTTATGTTACAATTGACAATCAGCCAAGGTTCTGACAGGAAATTAAATGGAGTCAGAGATAACTACATTTATTTAAAGACATTTATAATTATTTATGTAGTAATTCAAATTCTTTTGAATTGGGGCAAAAGATTTTGGGGCAAAAGTGTACAGGATTCAATGTCACTCTGAAAGTTTATTATGGCTTCAATAAGAGTCAAAAAGGAATAAAATCTGTTGAATTATAACACTAATGAATCCAACCCTTCTGAATTGCACTCAGTGAGCACAATAGTACAAATTGAATTTCTTAACCAGGTGACAAGAATCACTGATAACATGGATTTACGGCCAGAAATTCTTGTTTGTACAAGTTTCAAAATTTAGACATATCTACAATTTGTAGTTTAAAAACTGCCAATTTTTATTTGTAGAGAAAGGAATTGTTGTTCTTTTTAATTTTTAATCTAAGTGAAAATGGAAGCTTAGCACACAATATACTGGTTTTCTTGCCCTGTATCTTAAGTATATCTAAAATAATGATAGTAATGGTAACTCTGCAATGTATTTCATACTTTCAACAGTTTAAAATATTCTGTGTATTTTGCATGAAAAGTTGATTTTCAAATGTTCAGTGTTCAAATGGGCTTGTATGTGTTTATGGCCACAAGTCTATTTTTTCCAAATAGAATTGAACAAACACATAATATATATCATGGCCTTTTTTTTTTTTTCACTTTAAATAAATGCAAAAATACATGAAAATATCTATATTCTGAAGAATTTTATAAAGACCATATGTTAAAAAAGACACTCCACCGAGAATTTGAAAACAGATCAATGATAGTTATTTTTTTCTTATAAAATGAAATATAAAATTGAACTCTGATTTATGCATTTCATGGAATATTATTTATGATTCAAAAATGATTCAGGGAAATCATTACATTTCTGTTCCTACATTTCCTGACAGAACAGGACCTGAACTGAGTATAATGACAAGACAAAACTTGTAACTTGAGGGATTTTCAAATACTATTTTTATATGTATCATTTTCTGCTTATTTAGAAGTTAAAGAAGACAGTAGGTTATTTATTTTTCTCTAAACTGGATATGGCTGGAGTAACCATACCATCCACATGTATGAATCATGTAAGCAGCATAGAATTTTCTAGCATGTACTTCTGTGTTAAAGAATGTTACTCACAGAACCTGATACATATGAAGAAAAAAAAACCAAAACAACCCAACCTGACAGTGACTTGTGAGTAACTGTAGTAGCTCATCTGGCCAGCTCAAAGAGCCAGAGAGATTAGTCCTCAGTGAGAAAATTGAGGAAGAGGAAGGTGGATTACATTGGTGGACTACAGATTGGCCAGGTCTTCTGTAGGTTGTAGTTTACAGTGAATAGCTAGCAACAGATAAATAGCAAACTTTCTTTGAGGCCTAAAAAATACTTTAAGAAGCACAAAAATGTTGGTAGAGATCCAGAAAATATTATTACTTAAGAAACAATTGAATTTTCCTTTTTTCAGATTATTTAAAACATCAATTCTATGAATATAGTTTAGACAAATTAGGAGGGTCCTTGTGCCATTAAAAAGAGGACTGTTTAACTGCGCAGAAAAAAATTCTTCATGTTACAAGATCTTGCAATAAGGCTGGTCTATCATTCTCTGCTGAATTTTCTACTTCAGTACTGCATTCATTTTCAACTGACAAGTTTTAATTTAACCATGTGAAATACTGGCATACTTTTCTTCAAATAAATAATGCATTTTGTATGGATCTACCACATGTTAAGACTTTAATCCTGCTTTCCTGCAGCTAAACAGTCCTGGAAAGATGACTGAATGCTGTGGATGACTGACAGTGCAATACTCATTTGATACTGTTAGAAAAGGCAGTTTAATCTGATTTTTTAATTGTTGTTATTGTTTTATTCATCTTTTCTGCTCTATTATTGTCCACCTGGCATGCTTGTTTTTTACATTGTCTTCTACCTTGCAGTATGACCATAACTGTACAGATGTATTGACCACCAAGACATGAACAGTGAGCAAAATCAGCTTGTGTTTTTGATCATGGAGTCCAAGATGGTTTATAGGGAAAAACACTCCTTTTTGAACATAACTAGTTGATAAGTGATATGATAGAATGTGTAAACCCAGGTTGAAATTTTGCTATCATGAAGGCTTTTTGTTATGTACTACTAGAAATATGAGTGGGAGATTGGGTCATATTATACAGAGGATAAAATATATATCTCATATAAATTAAAGCATGGTTCGTATAAAAATTAGTGAATTACATAATTAGAGATGAAAAAAGGGGCTTTGTATTTCCTGCTAGGTACATTAGTTAATGGAGAGAGATATACCATATATGATGTAGAATGTAGGCACTGTAGAATAAACAGTGAAGATTTCTTGCCCACTGGCTCACAATTATAGTCAAAGCATGTTTGGGTTATGTTCTTTCAAGAAGAAAATCCATTGAAAATTACTTACCATGAGTGCTTGCACTCTGGATATAGTAAAAGATAACTTGACAACTTATGACAACAATCCTGAAATGTCTGTGTGGGTATTTGTGTGTGCACAACAAGGTAGTGAAAATTTTTAGTGGGCATTGGAATAGCAGACATGAATGAAACCAGAGGAATACAAAGAGTGAGAGAACCAGACTATAGGAGAAAGATACAGAAATCAAGAGATATTGTTTCTTTTGAATAGAAAGAGTAGAGAAAAAGGACAAAACCTCAATTAAATTCACGAGAAATAAGAGCGAGAAAGCATGAATGAATGAAATGAAGGGAAATAAAGACAATTGGTGATGGCTTGCCAACTGCGTTTCTCATATAAATGGTGAAATTCCAGATTATAACCTTGCATTGTTTTGGTTTTACTGGCTGGTTTGCTTTGCTGGAGTATTTTATAAATACTTATTCAAAGATAAAAGCACTCCAATACCTTTGTGGATTTTCCATTAATACTACTTTGAGCTACTGGTACCAATCAAAATCAAATAATTTTTCTTACATATTTTATTTTATAGCACTTACAGCTACACCAAACAGTATTAAAAATAACAGTAATTTTAAAAAGATGAAAATTTACTTCTCACTGCAATTACTTTTTTGCGTAAATAATGATCTTCAGAGACTAAATTTATGACAGCATTGACAATATGGTGCTCACTGATGGCTGTACAACATTAAAGCTAAACATGAGCTTTAACTACATTATTTTGCCTTAAGTCTTTCTGCTTCAGTCTTCAGAAAAGGTTGAACTGTGTTTTGATAACTGAAAAAGACAGTATATGCCTCTCTCATACTACTTTTATGTGAGTAAAAAGAAATAACTTTTAACCTGTAAGTTTAAAAATACAATATCCTACTAATTTTTTACTTTTTCTCAATTCAAAATGATTTTTTTTTAGTTACAGAAAATTATAAATGTTATAATAAAGCCAATGCCCAGAAAAGTAAAGAACATATGTCAGTAATTCATGCTTCTTACCACTCAACCATAGCACATGCTGTACAAAACCCCCAACAATTATGGATAGTAATTAGAATGATTCTGACCATAATTTTTAGAACATCATCCTTTCCTCTAAGTATTGGAAACTTGATTGCTAATTTTAGCAAAATTGTGTATATATAGCGTATTACATAATACACAATACATACACAATACATTACATAGTACACAATATATACAATTATTATATATGATATACAATGTCAATTATATGTGCATGTAGAAATTAATTAAATTGTTGACAATTTTAAATAATTCTGCTGCTGCTGAAGGAGATTGTGAAGACAAAGCATATTTTAAAGGATATTTTCTACATTATCAATGTAATTTCATGGTAGATAAAATCTATCATAATAGAGCAATAGATAAATCATATTTTATTGAATGCTGATAAAGCTTTACAAACTTTGTTGCTTCTCTCTAGTATAACAAGTCTGACCTTTTGTCAGACATCAGCTGTGCACTATCTTATTTTTAATGAATTTGGAAAATTACGTTACAGAAACAATGACTTTAATGAATGCTCTGTCACTATGATGTGAACATTTGTGTCCAGGAGTTGGAATAACAGTGCAAAGGTTAGGTAGGAATTTTCATTTCAGTACAACTTCCAAGAAATCAGACATCCCAAGGTATCAAGCATGCAATTCCTTGTTCTTTCTTTAATTAAGATAATATTTAACTGAGAAAATACTAAAGAAATAATTGTCTGTGTTGTAGTCTTCCTGCAAAATAGAATGGTATGGGGTTGATGGTGGGGTAGGAGAGGAAAACTGGGAATGAGTGAGCTGAAACATTCGTGAATGCAGCCTCTGAATTCTGTTTGATTCTTGAAGACTCTGTTAGAAAATATAAATATGTTGGCATTTTAAAAATGTTGCTGAATTCAAGGACTTATCTAGATTATACCATCTCCTTTACTTATGTCAGTTATGAGAAATGGACCCAAATCTTAGTGTTAACCCAGTCCTCTTTTTGTCACCTTTTAGTAAGCATAATGAAGCAAATCTTACCTGGAATATTTACTTTTCCACTTAACTGTAGAATGGCTTTTCTTTCACAAGTTTTGGTGTTCTATGGATGTTCACATCAACATCGGCAAATATCACAAGGACGATGGTACTCATAGAGAGCCTCAGGATGAATTTCTGTTATGCCAACATAATAGAAATATGTGGTTTTTTCATATATTTTAAGGGAAGTGTTCTGTGTTGTTTTGGGTTTTTTTTTTTTTTTCCTGAATGGCAGCTGCAATAGGAACTCAAAAAATTTGTAGATGATGTATCGTGTGTGACAGTCTTTATATAATAATTCACCCTTCATGGCAGAAAGGAATTCCACAAGTGCCACCACTTATTACAATTTTCACAGTTCATGGAGCTTATAGTTGGAGGGAGCTTCTGGGTCATTTGGTGCAAGACTCAACCTATGCATTAAGTTTCCTCACATAACATCTCCCATCTCCCATCTCTTTGAGCACATCTGAGGGAGCTTTAGTGACTTCCTTGTTGGTGACTGCATTAACCCATTGATACCTAAGCTGAATTTCTTCTTTCGACCTACCATTTTTTGGGATGATTCCAAGTTTAAGCCTCCAGCTTCCTGAGCACACAGATACCCCCCATCTCCACCCTTAGTTGTTGGGGGTATTTTAAATAAACATTTATGCTAAAATTAATGATCACCAATCTGAGATTCCTAAGACAGAAATATAAACCCTAGCTGAACATAATTAGATAACTTCATAGTAAATAGGTTTTTAGAGCTATTTGATACTGTAGCTTCTTGAAAATCAGTATTTTGTCTATTACTTTCATTGGCAGTAGCTGTAAAGAAAATGTCAGTTAGCAACAAACCCAAGTTTCATAAAGTTCTTCTACAACACAGGATAAAAGTGACCAGAAAGCTTTATTTAATAAACTGAAATTCACTGTGAGAATTACCTCTGCGTTGGACAAACTCTAAGAATTTTGTTTGGAAGAGCCTTTTTTTGATGATTGATAAGAAGAGGTCTGGTCGTCTGACAGCGCCTCAAGATTTTCTAGTTTTAAAATCCATTTTGCCAAGATCTTCTAAGGCAAAACCAGCTCAGCTGACCCCTTCACCATCACATTTCTTTGGCACTTAATTTTGATATCTTTTCCTCATATCTCTTTTTCAAGATTTTTCTGCAGTTACAATTTATGGAATGTACTATGCTAACCTCTCTTAACTTTTTCATGCTTTCTAGCTCATTGACATCCTTTTGTAAAACAAAGTCAGATGTGAGTATATTTCTGTCTTAATGCTAAAATGCATTTAAAATTTTTCATCTCTTGCTTTAAGTTTTACTAAGATTGTTGTGCTTTTTGAATGTTTTGAATGCATGTTTTGAATCTCCTGCTATCAGTTTAATGTAGTAGCAGTTACATTGTCAAGCTATTGATGGATTCAACAGCTGGCATATGGGGTATTTTGAATTGCTGGGTTCCTTCCTTCTTCTTTCTTTTTTTTTTTTAATTTGTTTTCTTTGTGACAGAATTTTCCACTATATTAATTGACAGATATTTCAACATTTTGTGATTTACCTTTAGATAGTGTAAATCATACCTGTATCTTGAGATAAGGCAAGATTTCTGAAGAGCTATCCCTGAAAATTGCATCACTTCATGAAATGTATTTTCTACACAGAAAATAGAAGAAGTTTTCACTTACTGGAGACTCATAAGAATACAATTTGTCAATGTAAAACCCTATGTTGAGATGGCAAGTGCTTACCAGGGCACTGATGAAGACTTCCTCAGTATAGTCTACCACCATCCAGGAAAGCACTTTTTCCCTAATTTCTTAGGTGAAGGATTTCAATTGCACATCTCTGGGCTGGACTCCAACTAGGAGACCAAATTTTGAGGAAGATATTTTCATATATTTACCAGTTTAATAGAGATAAAATTTGCTAGAGTGCTGAACTTATGCTCCTGTGATCCCCTGAAGGACACCTAAAATTATCTAAACTGGAGGAACCATTCCCTAATTTTGTTTTGAGAATGTTTCTGATCTGGTTCTGCAGGCACTGAGAAAAGCTCAGCCTGAGGCAGACCCTCAGCATGGACAGTTTTAACACAAAACCCTGAAATCTGACCAAGGTGTGTAAATTGTGATGTTTACATGGAAAGCATTAGACAGCCTAATTATACCAGATTATGCTTCCTATTACATAAATTAATCCATGGTCATTTCTGGCTGTGTTTTGACATCTATGATATCAGTATAACCATTTATCCTTAGCCAGAATATCCTTTAACATCCATCAACAAACCAATAGCATAATGGTCCTGTAAGTGAAAAATTTTAATCATGACTTCAAAGTAGATGAAAACTTTTTAGAAATTCAACTTCAAAAAATTATCTGAAAAAATTATATGTTAACATAAGGAAAATCAAATGGCTCTTTATTGAATCTTAACATTTCTGTCAGAAGAAGAGCTGATTTAATGAATGTACTTTATTAAACACAGTGAAACAGGGCTAGTATATTGAGACAGCATTAGGAAAATGTGCACAGTGTAAGCACAAAGTTTTAAGGATTGAGGTGAGATTATTTCCCTGCCAAGATAATATATTAATGATCAAAGTTGACATTGACAGCTATGGGAAAGAGATAACAGATATCTCACTGTGCAAGATGGGAGCAAAAGCATCCTCTGTCTCCCATACCTGGCAGTTTGTGGTGAAGGGCATTTAAAGTCTTTTCCCCTGTTGCTATAATTGGTGGTGAAGAAGGAATTCCAAACACAGTCTATGGTCTTTTCTTCCCCTCTCTCCTCATGGTTTCCCAACCCCCTTCCCAGAACTGTAAAGGAAAGCTTCATTCAGTCTTCTTATTCATTGTACATTTGTTTGAAAATCAGCCAAAGTACTCATCTACTATCAAGTGTAAATCCTGCAGGATTTTTTTGGTTAGGCTGGTCATATATTGGATTTGAAAGTAGGACGTTTGGCTGGAGAAAGCCAGGAGCATAAATACGGGTTAGTCTCCCTGAAATACCTTTTAGCAATATCAGGGTAGAAAGTTATAAAAACACTTTTTACACAGAGTTAAAGTTGTAATTGTCACACAGCTTCCTCAGAAAAAAGTGTATGGCAGATAAAACATGTCATATATGTATTATACACATAGACAAAATATATGTATTTTTCAAGTTTAAAAAATATTATCATAGCTATACACCCTTTTTATAAAAAACCAAAAAAGTCCTAAATATTGAGGCAACCCTTTCTCTCTTGATGAATTGCATTTTGCCCCATTGTGAAAATAATTTAATTGACAAGATTAATAACATGCTAAACAGTGTAAAGACTTGTTTGCTGATGGAAATGTAGTTGAGGGAATATTTTATATAAAGAGGGGAATTAAGAGGGAAAAGATTATGAGAAGGTAAATATCATATATATAAATGTAATCAAAATCCACTTCTTAAGCCGTACTCTGAAAAGGTTCAGTTATGTAGAGATAGGGTAAGAAGCCAAAGTGCAAATTTACTGTAATTCAGAGCAGGGTTTCAGACCTCCATTTATTTGGGCAAATGCCTTCTCCCTTGGATTGCTGAGTATCATCAGCGAGAAATTCTTTAAACTTTGCTATGAAATGAAACACATTTGTGGACCTTGAGCAAGAGAAAGAGGGCTAGAAGGTTTTTTTGCTTAGTTGTTGAGTTGGTGATCTAGGAGTGGAAATTGCCATAGTCAGAGATTCTGATTGTGTTTATGATGGTATTTTACACAGAACAGTGCAATTCTGAGAGCACATACTAGAAGCATCTACGCCAGAATAGCCTGTGTGTGGTGGATAGGACTCCTGGAAAATAATGCTCTAAATCATTTATCAGTTATAAATTGTCAAACACCAGTTTGATTTCATGTCTCTGTGCATTCAAATAACTATATTGCAGCTGAAGCTGCAATCAAATTCAAATCACTTCTCAATAGGAAATCAGAGCGTTGTTTTTCAAAGGATACCAAAGAAATATAAATAAAAATATGATGTGATTTCATATTCCAAAGACAAAACAAACAAACAAACAAAACTCCCAAATCCCCAAATCCAAACCCCAGCATTTTCTCATTTTGAAGAGTAAACAACCCTGCCTTCTGGTCACAAATTTAGTTAGGCCTGTGGAGCGAGTCAGAATTGTCATGTGGGACTTTCAGACTAGTCCCTGATCTGAAAAGGAAAGATGCCATATGATTCTCTTCATGGGAGACTGGAAACCAAATCAGGATTTAACAATGTTAGGCAATGGGGGACTTTCCAAGTGGAGCTAGCAAGTACAGATACCTGTGGAGAGTGCAGTTACTAAATGTAACAATTGCCATGGGGATATAAGCAGTTGCTTTTTAATGTTTGCTTGTTTGAATATATATTTTTTGTTTGGAAACCAGGCAGAACTCGGGTATTGTATGCAAAATTCCCCTGCAGATATGTGGATCAAGAACCCAGGAAAGCAGTCCAATGATGCCCATCCTTACTGAGACACTGGCTGTATTTCAGTGTAGAAGTTCTCCATCACAGTAGAGGTTCTGTTTCTTTGTGGTTTTCACTGCACAGTCTGAGGTGCAGGGCTGGCAGAAGCTCTGCAAATACATCAAGACAGGCATTTTCCTGTAGGTGCATCTGCAGGGAAGAAGAAACTTTCCTGCCAACAGTCTTCACATCTGTGCATCTTCCTTAAAAAGAGGATATCTGGGTGTTGAGCACAATCTCCCTTGCTTAATGCACAATGTGCTTAGCTGCAATCAGGTTTGCATTGCCCCAGAAGAGTCCCTGTGCCAGCTCACGTGTCATACAACCTGTGTGCTGGGAACCTGGCAAAGCTCAGCTTGTAGGGCTCCTTCTATTCAAGGCTGCTTCTTCCTTTGTGTTCCTCTCCTCTCAAAGGCAGTATTATCAGAAATGTGTTTGTGAGAGCCTTCCCACACCAGTGACAGAGCTTCTAAGATGCAGTTAGAAGCCCTGGTGGAGTTTATTTCAGTTCTCAGCTTCACGCTAATATCAGTTAAGCCTGGATATCCACTCAGTGTTTTGCTGCCACTGGCACAGTGTGGAAAAGATGGCAAAGCAGTAAAGAATGGCAATAAGCAATCCTCCTCTTGCAAACTTCTGCAAGTCCTTGTATCATGGGCAGCCTGTATAGCTTTGCAGTGAGAAGATATGTCATGCTGTCTCCAAGAACAAACTTCTTCCCTGTTATTTCAAAATGAGTGCCTGTGGGTTTTTTTGCTTACCATCAGTTTTCAGCTTTCACCAGCTGAGGAGTGTGACACTGCAGACTGAAGATGGCTGTTTGTCCAAGATATGGGGCTTGTAGCCTGGAGTGATGTGAAACAAATAAAACATTTACATCCTAGCAAAAGTTACAATAGAGATTTATATTTTCCAGAGACAGCTTCTACTGCCATAGTTCTTCAAATTTTTATTACAAGAAATCTACAGTCAGACACTGTCACCTCAGACATTCCTTGTTGACAAGTCAAGATATTGTCATCTCAGACATTCCTTGCAGAGTCAGCTTCCCAGAGGCCACGTGTCAACACGTGTGTGTTGTTGTGAATCTGACTGGTATTATCTGTGTGAAGATCTTATCAGCTGTTTTTGACTAAAGCAAATTATCAAAGCTCTGGTCTTTTCAAGGCTTTGGTTTTCTAAGGATTTCATTGGAGAGAATTCAAAAAATTCCAGTGTCCAACATACTCAGTTTGGATCCTCTTTGTGTTCCTTCCTGTCATTCTGCTTCCAATATGGTTCGTGAGCTTCCAAGCATAACTACTATTACACGTTGTTCTTGGCTTTGCCCTTTGATGCACTGCTTCCTTTGGCTAGTACAGGATGTGTTTTCTGACCTCAGCTCAGCCTTAACAGCTGGGTGTGACTTACCGTATCTTGATCACTGGCAATACCTGTAGCAATGAGATTGGAGGGAAATTGGGAGCATGTGAATTTATTTATTTCAGGTCTTATAAAGACATGGAAATATAAAAAATGTATTTCCAAGCAATGATGTCAACATCAAGCTAGAGGTTATCCCCATACCTTTAATTTATAAAGTTGTTCAAGAAATACACCTATTTTAATGTAAATAGTTACATTTATACTAAACCATTGGCAGGTGCTAAGAGCAGATAACTGCAAAGAGAGATATATAAAAAGCAGAAATAAAGACTGTAAACATATTTTCAGAGCAGTTCAGTAGCATCTGGACATCTTTTCTCACATTTAATTAATCATTTAGAAACTGCTTACTCTCCTGTTGTGTTGCCTATGTACAAGAAAAAAAGCAGGATGCTTGGAACAGCTCTAACATTATTGTAGTTCTGAATCTTTTGAGACTGCTGAAACATTTCGTTAACTTACCAAGATCATAGCTGGCAACATTAAGACCTTTTAGGAGTATCAGTTTAGCAATTGCTTTGTGTAGTTTAACTTGAATGTGAATATGCACGGTTATTTGTAAACAACCTCTTTAAAAAATTTCAGGAGCTCTTAATATGAGGGGAAATTGGAATTTATAGTCTCTAGAAGTGTATGGAACATTGTAATTTGCAATATCTGAATGCTGTATAGGTCTAAAAATTTCTGGCTGGTTTTGTTCTAAGTGACTGGATTTTAGTTAAAAAATAGGCAAGGGGATTATGATCCTCTTTGTTAGAAATATATTAGTGTATTGAATGGAGTGATCATGTACAGTTTTATTTGTTTACAAAGAGAAATTTAAAAAATGCCAGTGTGCCAAAGTGTTAATCTGATTTTGTTGGTGTTAATTTTACAGAGGTCACTTTATATGTTCCTGGGGTTTTTTTTCTTTTTTCAATTGTTTAGCATTGGCTTTGAATACAGATATTCATTGAAATAATATTGAATTCTAGTACATTCTGTCACTTTTTGTAGAACTTTTCAGTGAGTCATTATGAATTTACAAAAGCTTAACTGACGCTTAGCTTGTTTATGATATGAGGAAAGAAGATTCAAGAATTTTCACTCATCTGTAATATAAAGTTTCTATTTCTTGAGGTTCATAGTTAATAAAAGCATTTTAGATTAAAAGAATTATTTCATCTTACATTTTTTTAAAGATTTTTTTTTCATTATGTTTATAAAGGAGATAAAATGTATTTCTTTAGTGTCTGGATTTAGCTCTATAATCTTGTAACTACTTCATTAGCAGATACTAATTTAGTAACTTACAATGAAAATAAAATATAACTACAGACCTTACATGTCGAATTTATCTTGCCAGCTTATCTGTATGTCCTGTTCACCCCCTCTATACTTTCAGAACATGTGCCTGTGACACTAAGTCATAAATGATAAATGTCCTTTGCTGTCTCAGGTTCAGATATTTCAAGGCTGGGGTGCGTTCGGTACAAGCGCAGCTCCCCAGCCTAGCATATGCCGTCTGCACTCACGGAGCGCAGTCCCTGCAGGTGCGGACTGAGAGCGCTGTCTCTCGGCTGTGCCACCGCCCCCGAACTGCGGCGGTAACTGCGGGAGGATTTGCCGGGAGCGGCATCCCTGCCGCTCGGTACGCAAGGAGCGGGGTCCGCAGCGTGCGCTGCACCGTGCGTTGGTTTTGTACGGGAGAGAAGGGAGATAGAGATGCTCTGTAAGCGCGCAGCCTGGAACAGGGATCAGTGGCCAGGCAGCAGAGGCCGCTAGGTGACACTACGACCCCGCAGATGAGCAAGTCAACCATTATTTGTACTGCAGGTTAAAAAATATGCTAGAGTAATAGATTTTCCTATAGCGGATAACATCTATCCCAGCTATTTTAAACCATAAAGATTATGGTTTTTTCCTTAGTTCAAACCATGTAAACTATATAGAATATATTCAAATTTTAAAAAATCAAGAAACAACCCAAAATGTGTTTGGCCTTATTTTGTTGCTTAGTTATTACCTTTGTTGATCACCATTGAAATAATTTGATAGATGGGAATAACAAAATTCCAGCTCAGAGTTATAAACTCAGCCTCTTAATCTGAGTTTTTTTTCTGTTGTTTGCTTGAAGAACTAATCCAGGGTGGGTTTTATGAAGATATTACAGGCAAATTAAAATTTAAGGTTAAATGTTCAGAGTAATATAAATCACCTTTAAAAAAAATTAATTGATTTTACTATTCCTATTATCACTAGTGAAATTTTCAGGGTAATAAATGAGTGATTCTCTTTTTTTTCCCCCATAATTTTTACAAGTGTTATTTAACATATGGGCATAAAAATAAGTATGAATACACTGTCTGTAAAGTTTATCTCATGTTAACTTGAACCTTATATGTGTGTATATATAAACACAATCTAGTTAAACCAAAATAATTGAAAATTAAATATCATGCTAATTAATATCAAGGATGTTTTTTACTATTTTTCTCTTACCTGTAAATGTGCTTTGAAAGTTAAGGGGTTGAGTACTATGACAAGAAATGATAACTGAGCTCAAATTCATGTGAGACACCCCAGAACAGATACAATTAAAAATGATAAAATAACCTTGGCTGTGGTTCAGTTCAATTTGTACCACAACAGCTATTAATATTAGCAGGTGAGGTTTTTTTCCCCTTCTTCTGATGTGAGTGGTTGGTTTTTTGGAGGTGGGTGGGTGGTGTTTTGGTTTTTTCCTTTGCTTCTTTGGTTTGGTGTGGTTTGATTTGGTTTGACTTGGCTCTTGGCTTGGCTTGGTGTGGCTTGGCTTGATTTGGCTTGGCTTGGCCTTTTAAATCCCTCACTTTCCTCTTTGAACTCTTCCCAGAAAAATTTAAGACTGACAATTTTTGATGGAAGATAGTAATTTTGTTTTCCAGTAGCCACATTCTTCATGTAGGAACAAAATATTTTGTTAAAAATGTTGAAGTGCCAATAAAGAACTGCCATTCCCAGGCAATGCCCAGCCTGGAGCTCTAAACTGTAATACTGAACTATCCTCAGTATGGTCTAGAAAGAAATTCTGCTTTGCTTTTAAACTGCAAGTTTCGCATCCATTAGCTACATGGTTCATAATTAGTGTTTGGGCCAAACAAAGAGTCAATATGATGTCATGTCTAGACAACATGTAAATTAATATGAAAGCAATTGAGTTACAAATTCTATACTAATACAAATTAATCTGAATTAAGTTTAATCCACAGTTATTAACTGATTAAATGTGGCTGTTGGTAGCTACAGGGTGCTGACTTCCATCTGTGATTATTAGGGACACAGTTTAATCACTGATGCTGCACAGGGAAATATTTAAAGCAAATGACATATACAGTGACTCTTAATGTTTGTTAATCGAATGTAACATCTAAGAATGAAAATTATAAATCTGCATTTTTAAAATATGTAGAAGGTCTATCTTGATTTTCATAATTAGCTTCTTTGAGTAAGCCTAGCTCAGGTTTTGTTGATTCTGAGTATGTCTCCCAATTGAGAAGTGCACATTTCTGTAGATGAAATTCTAGGCCACTGTGAAAAATCAATACAGATTTCTAATATTTCCATTACTACTTAAAATATGTGAAACTCATTGCCAGAAATAAGCAGGTATGTGTATGACATTATCCCACACTGCCAAAGCTGCTTACGCTTTAGAACTGGATATGCACTAATGTAAACAACACAGTGACAGATGTGTCCACAAAAATTGCAAAAATGTTGATGCAAATTGAGCAAGAATCAATGTAAATTCTGTGTAGATTTACATAATATATTTTTAGGAAAAAACATTCCTTTTAGGCCACAAATATTGCATTTAAATTGTTTGTCAATTCTAGTATTTTATTAGTACAGGCAATAGGTAACATGAAAGTTTAAAAAATATATAATTGAGATGGAAATTATCTCACTACAGAAAGCTGCAATGTCTGTGATTTACCCACAAAGCAAAATTACAAGCAATTATTAGCCGATATTTTCTCAGAGATTTTGTTTTGCACTGTTTTGTTTCATGGGTTTTGTTTTCTGTATTTACTAAAAAGCAGCTAAAGAGATCAGGGAAAATATTTTATACGTTCTTTTTGACTGAAGAGCTAGTTCATCAGTAAATTGTCTCAAAGATTTGGAATCTATTATTAATCTATCACATAGTGTATATATAGCTGATATATAGCGAACTATGTGATATTGAAACCAGGGTCATTCTTTTCTATAGACCCTTTTATAGACATCCTACTCATCGCCATAATAACTGAAGCTGTCATGACAGTAGTTTGTGCCTAGCATGAAGCCCTAAACAGTTCTGACAAGCTGCAGCTCATTAAGGGACAGTCGTTTTGTTGACATGTCTATCAGCTCTCAGGGATGCACCAAGATGAATAGACCCAAAACAATAGCTCCATTTGTTAGAGCAGTGGCTTCTCTAATACATGATGAGACAATCAAGCCAAGCCGCCTTCAGCACAAAGACATAATTAATCAAATGGACAAATGGTTCAAATATTGCTCTAGTATATTCTGTAGTGGACAGAGGTTTCCATGGAAACATTGGCATTTCTATCACAGTTAATGACCATTCTGTACAATGAGTTTCCAAAAAAGATAACTATGGAGAGGAAAAAAAAATCCTAACCGACCAACCAAATAAATAAATAAATAAATAAATAAGGAACAACTGACAGGTAAAAGGACATGTTTGAGAGTGTAACTCTGTTGTGACAGGGAAATTAATGACTTCATTTTCATCTATTTGTAGAATGCAAGGCTCAAATAGGCCATCATGGTCATCCTGTTTGACTGCTTAACATGGACCTATATCTCTGTCTGGAACTAGAGCATATGATTTAGAAAGACTTGTAGCTTTATTTAAAGTATTGTGGTTGAAGAATCTACCACATTCTTGCTTAATTTATTCCAATATTTAAATATGTTAACTGTGAAGAATTTGTACCATATTTTGTGTTTTGCTTCTGTCCATCCAACTTTGTTTCCCAAGCAGAGCCTGTTGTTGTTATCCTGAAAGATTCTGCAAAAATCAATTCAGCATCACTTTCTGATAATTTGAAGCTGTTATTTGCAAACTTCATTCTTTCAGTCTGACTAATATTGCCTACATAGACATAGCATTGCTTTCTATATAATATTCAATGTTTGTTAATGTAGTGGAACAAGAACAGATTTTTATTCCCTGGGGGAAGCTTAATGGTCCTTTCCTTTCCTTTCCTTTCCTTTCCTTTCCTTTCCTTTCCTTTCCTTTCCTTTCCTTTCCTTTCCTTTCCTTTCCTTTCCTTTCCTTTCCTTTCCTTTCCTTTCCTTTCCTTTCCTTCCCTTCCTTCCCTTCCCTTCCCTTCCCTTCCCTTCCCTTCCCTTCCCTTCCCTTCCCTTCCCTTCCCTTCCCTTCCCTTCCCTTCCCTTCCCTTCCCTTCCCTTTCCCTTTCCTTCCCCTTTCCTTCCCCTTTCCTTTCCTTCCCTTCCCCTTTCCTTTCCCCTTTCCCCTTTCCCCTTTCCCCTTTCCCCTTCCCCTTCCCCTTTCCCCTTCCCCTTTCCCCTTCCCCTTCCCCTTCCCTTTTCCCCTTCCCCTTCTCCTTCCCCCTTTCCCCTTTCCCTTTCCCTTTCCCTTTCCCTTTCCCTTTCCCTTTCCCTTTCCCCTTCCCCTTTCCCTTCCCTTTTCCCCTTCCCCTTCCCCTTCTCCTTCCCCTTTCCTTCCCCTTTCCTTCCCCTTTCCTTCCCCTTTCCTTTCCCCTTTCCTTCCCTTCCCCTTTCCTTTCCCCTTTCCCCTTTCCCCTTTCCCCTTTTCCCTTTCCCCTTCCCCTTCCCCTTTCCCCTTCCCCTTTCCCCTTCCCCTTCCCCTTCCCCTTTCCTTCCCCTTTCCTTCCCCTTTCCTTCCCTTCCCCTTTCCTTTCCCCTTTCCCCTTTCCCCTTTCCCCTTTCCACTTTCCCCTTTTCCCTTTCCCCTTCCCCTTTCCCTTTCCCCTTCCCCTTTCCCTTTCCCCATAAACCCACACATTACTATAAAGATATTTAGGAAAAGAAAGAGGTGTTTTATGAAGAGACAGGACAACAATAAGACATTTTTCAGTTAAGGATTTTAGAGCTCCCTTGTGGAGGAAGTTTTTGCTGTAGCTTTTGAGAGTCTTTACCAGGTGTATTTGTGTTCTGACACACAAGGATACATGTAAGAACTTCCTGATCTATGGCTATCCTGAATGACATGGGACTCTCCCATTTCTTTCTGAACTTGCAGACATTGTAAATAATTTTTAAGACTATACTGAAGCTATAAAAGATGTACAGATAGTGCAGAGAGGTATCTAATAACAAGGTTTGGTAATTTATGTGCCTGTACCAGACTTCTGGTAGAGGATTCAGACTCTGTCCAGGGACACACATTTGGAAGCTTCTGTGACAATGTTGGAAGACAGCCCTAAAATGATGTATTCGTGGCAGTCTTCTTCAGGACTTTAAAAGGAAGAAGTGAAACAGTGCTGAAACTCATAAAAAGTGAATTTTTACTATGTCCTTGGATGCCATAATACTGTCTCATCAGAATCTCTGCATCTTCATCCAGCAAAAACAGGATCTGTAAGATGTCCCTTAGATTTCATTCACACGACCTCTCTGTCACTGTGAGCTGCTTTGTAAGTTCAGGTCAGTGAACAGCTGCAGGTCTGTTATCCCCCAGTACTGACCCAATCAGCAGCAGCATCTGCCAGGAAGAGGTGCAACCACCACTGTTCCACGAAAAGAATTCTATAAAACTGGGCAACTTTGTACTTCTTAATCATTTAGTGCTGTGAGATAGAGTAAGTAAAATGCTTTAAGAGTTGAAAAATATAAATGTTAATTTGAATAGAGCAACTAATTTCTAAAAATATATAAAATAACATAAACATGAATATATAGTCTAGTAGGAAAAGAATAACACATTGAGTTCCCACTAATATAAAAAGGATTGTAACAAACTGAAGTCCTGGTAAGAGGCCTCATGTTTCTTCAGAGCAGGTTTTGGATTTATCACTTTAGTGTAGTGAATAAATATAAACCCTGGAATTTGCAAGTGCTTCTCATTGCAGAAACAGATATGATGTGTCAAATGAAGGAAAACATCACTATACTTGCCTGGACAAATCCTGAAGCCTTTTATAAATAATGTTTGCCATTTTCCTTCTATTCTGTCTGAAAGTATAGCTGAGCATTTAATTGGCAGTGTTTTCTTTATTTTTCTCATCCAGTGCTTTCAATAGTTATATAAATATACATCTGATGTTGCAATCCTCAACCTAACTGCATTCTTTACAATGTTTAATAAAAATTAGGGATTTCATCTGAGTGTCACAGTGAAAATTACCAGATTAAATCCCTCTGTGATGACAAAAATGTAACATTAAGCATATAAATTTTCTGTCACAAAAATAAAGTTTAAAAATTTTTCTTTTCATGCTTTACAAAACCTCCCATAAGGCCTGATTCTACTTGCATTTTGTAGTAATTAAAAAAACAAAACAAACCAACCAACCAAACAAATCTAAACCAAACTAAAACCTGTTCAGATTTTTCCTTTAAAGAAAGTCACTGAAAGTTAGTTATCTGGAACTCCAGACTTTGCTTTTTAATAATAATGCTTACATTTTTTTTATTTTATTATATAATAAAATTATATTTAAAATATTTTTCTTTAATTTGGTACAAATACTATATTGCTCTAACTTCTTAGAATCAGTAAACTCTGCCTAGATATTTGGTTTATAGATACTTTTCTCATTGTTACCTTTGAATTCTATATTTAATATATTTTACCACGTCCCATGCCAGCTATTATAATTTCAACCTTCATTATATTTATACTTCCTGAAATTCATGTGGCACCAGGCTATCCTTAAGCTTTAGGAGATAATGTTTTACCTTCATCCACTGTCCCTTTGACTTCTTTTGTACTCTTTTCAGGAGATAATTTAAAATGGCTCTCATTCCTCAAAATAATGCATTTACTGCAATCTTCTATATTTTCCTGACTTATTATTTTTCCCTTTCTCTCCAGTCCTTGTCTTGGTTGTCCTTTTTGTATTTTTCCTGTCACTCTCCACAGCTAAATGCAACCTCTTACATTTCCCACACTGCTTGGAATAATCTTTTTTTCAGCCCTCCTATTCAAAAGTTGTGTGCTGCTAATATTTTTTACTCACATTTGCTGAACACTTTTTTTTTCTCAGAAAAACAGAAGTCAAAACCGTTAATGACTTATCCTAATAACATTGGATAAATCATAGTCACTGTTAATGCCTAATCCTTCTAATGACTGTGAAGCACAGTCTTGATTGTGTTACTCATGAGCATTTGTAAGCATTAATACTTCTAATAATGCTAATCCTGAAAAATGTTACTTTCATTGTAGGGAAGATACGTAGCAGGAGTAAAAGGGGAAAGAAATTAGAAGTGAGAAAAGGGATAAAACAAAGAGAGAGAGAAATAATTGGCATAAAGCATATTATTTGTTCTAACATTTAATTGAGATGAAACCATTTAGACATAAACAGTATTTACTTTATTGGTATGGCAGTTTCTTAGTACTACCTTAGTACTACTAGAGTGACACTTTGCTATACATTTTAGCACATTACTGCTGCTACTCTCACTATTTCATTGAGGCACTCAGTTCAAAACCAAATTTTTCCATCATGTGTTTTCAATAATGAATATTAAATATTTCCAGAAAGAATTATCCTAAAATTCTGTTTATTACACAACATGTAATGAGTTTCATCTGATAATAACACCCTGGAAACAAGCAAACAAAATTCTACATTTCTCATAGTCTCCTATTTCTTCTGTGTGTGTGTGTATGAAGAGACACACAGCCACACGTATTTGTACACAACTCAGAGAGTCAGAGTTCCTGCAAAATAATTCCATGTTAGAAAAAGTATCTGCTGAAAACCACTGTAAATGAAAAAGACAACACAATGCGTGAGCTTTGGAGTATCTCTCCAGTAACATGAAAATGCCAGCCTCTAAGTATGTATTAAGCAATTTATGGACTAGGAAAGACAATATCAACTGCACTTGCATTTTCAGGTTTTTCACTATAGCTCTGCCAACATAAACATATAATTGGGATGTACTTTCAGTGTAGACAAGACCATAATATTAAACCAGTCAACTAACTTCATTTGCATTTTGGTACTGATGACACTCAAATCTGTTAAGCAGATGATAAACCTGTGTTTTATTATAATATGCACTGGGTACTGCTGAATAAAGCAATGCATTTGCTTACATAATTTGATTGTTAAGACTAAAGCAAATGGGAGTTCTTTAATCCTTACATGTTTTTGTCAAAGTAAAGTGATAAGCTTTCTAAAGGCTCAGAACTATAATACACTTGATAATTGATATTCCTTGTTTCCTAGTTGATTTTTCTTTTCCTTTGGTATATGACAAATTGATATTCTTTTAAAAACAGGGCTTTTTAGAAAAATCTTCCTCAGAAATGTGAATATGTGTATGACTTTCATGACCACCATAAAAAAATTCTGTAAGGATTCACATCCAAATAGTAACTTGTGATCTATGCTCCTTCTGACTTTTTTCCCCAAAGCCCTTTTTTAGATAATGAAGTGAAAATTGTGGCATTTACTTGCAATTAACCTCAGCTGTTTTGACTGACTTCCATATTTCTTTCCTTGCTTTAGAATTGTTGTAATACATGGAATAGTTGAGGTACCTTGCTGGGAAATAGAAAATTTGAATGAGTAACTATATAACCTTAAAGGATGCTTGGGATTCATATGGTATCATGGTGACTTGTGTCTTCTCCATTTGATGACAAAAAGCAAAGGAAATGAAAAAAAAAGTAAGAATAAAAGTTAATAGCTCTCTATGTGTGAATACATACTCTCTGTTCTACAGCTAGATAAAAGACCCTCACATCTGATGCAAAGAAGTCACTCACACAGCATTAAAAATGTTTAAGGGGAGCTAGAAATCCAGAGCACCTAAAGTGGTGTTACTCAGCCTATAGCCAGGTAGCCTGTCACAGGCCAGCAAGCACCACGTGCCCAGGGAATCACTGCTAAAAGACCACAAGACCTTTTAAGAGCCAGATTCCCTCCTTCAGTTTTTAAATGTTGCCAAATACTGGTCAGAAAAAAAACCCAAAAAACAACCAAAAAAGAGGAGAGCAGAAGCTCTCACCATGCAAATTTTGATGAGATTTCTGCTTTATGAAAGACTCATGTTGACTTTATAGGTGGCATTCAGCCTTTCTCCACTAGAATTTAGATGAGGCAATATTTATAAATTAATGCTTGATTAAAATAATTTGAATGTATAGACTTCAGATTTTTTTAAAATAAAATATTTGTTGATAAGAAAATGGAATTAAGATTGCATGGAAAACAATCACAGACTGGATAAACTGCAGCGTATGAAGTGACAACCACAGACAGAGACAGGCACAGTGACTTCTCTTTTGTTTTATGTTTTAGAGACAGCACTCATGTCACAGCATTTCAGGCTGTGAGTGCAAAACTATCTGAGTATGCATGTATTTGTTTATAAATGGATGAAATATTTTCAATGAAAATTTACAGTCAGGACATTCAGGTCCTGATCAAAATAATACAGAAATGAATTGGGAGGACTGCTGTATCTGGTTGACTGAAATAGAGAATGCGGCACTTTCATTCTCTAGTGACACTAGAAGGAGACTCCCACACAATGTGTTTGAGGTACGAAAGCATATTTATTACAGTTGCAAGGTTCAATTAATTACTCTTAGATGCCAATTTTAAACTATGATCTCTAAACCTTTAAAAGCTCTATATTTATATAGGCCTTTTAGAAGATAGAATGTGGAAAAGACTGTAGACATGCCCTAAGTGGAGTAAAACATCTGAATACTATCAAAACAATAGCAATCAAAAAGTATTAGCCTTATCTGATCACCAGATGACACAGAGTTGTATATACCTTCTCCACACTTTATTGAAGTGAATTATGATAAATTGCAACAAATTATTGACTCACATGCTTGTTATTGTCCTTTAAGAAAAGCACCAGTTCCAGATACTTTTAAGGAAGTTATGTAAGCACCAGAGCTAGATTCTTGTAAAGAACCTCGACTGTCAGAGAAACGATTTAGCATATGCTGGATGTCAAGCTTGTGAGGGTTGTTTACATGCTTAAAACTCTTGGAAGCCATGATACAAAATGAAGGATAACTTCATCCATTAACCAGATGATAAGACTTATTTGTTCACATATTCATATAATATATACAGTGAGAATGTGTTAATTGAGACACTGTTTCATGCAGCTCAATCCAAAACTGTCCCTATGCACAACCTTGCAGTTATTCTGCTTTTATCACTGCCTAAATACAGGAACTTGTATGCTGGGATGTCAAAAAAAAAAAAAAAAAGGCACTCTGCATGCTCTTTTGAAGAATTCTACTTCATTTTCCTGGAAAATACTCCCTATATTGTTGCTTTAATAATCTGAGCTGTAGGGCCACATGAGTAAGTTAGTGGATTTAATACAAATCGTTAAATTAATTCCAAGTGGAATTACCTTTGACAGCCCAGTAAAATTCATGTTTTATTTGTTCTGAATGCATACCACTGGTTTTATTATTTCATCACCTATCTTGTGCATCTGTGAAGGTATGAAATACCCACAGATGAGATTTTTCCACCAGTATGAATGCCAGCTACTCATGACTGACATTTGGAGGCTGTAACTCTAAGTTTCTTAGTACTTTATAACCAAATAACAGAGGAAGTTCTGTGCGAATATAGAGCAGTTCCTGTATTATTGCTGTTTAATCTTTTGCTATTTGGTTTTGCCTGTACATTAATCTTTCCTGACCTAAAGTGTTCATGACATGGCTTTTCTAGAGCTGAAGGCAGCCAAGCTTTCACCTGGTCTACAGACATGTCAGGTTTTGCCAGTGGACCAAGAATAATTTTGAGCTTCGAAATGTCCAAATTTCTCAGTAAGGTAACTTTGTATCTTTTGTATCCTTTGTATCTATCCAAGGTATCCTTTGCTTTGCATCCTCCTTGACCCTTCCTTCCTTCCCCCTGCTCGTGAAGGAGTTAGAAATGAGAACTGCAATAGGCTGATGTGCTCTCCAGACAGTTCTCTGATCTGCACAATGCGCTCAGCTACTGTGCAATCTAGAAGTGGTCTGGGAACTTTTAAGTTCAGACATCAATCAGGTGCTTCCAAAACTAATTACCACTACAGGTTTCTCATTATCAATCTCTACATGATAACTTGCCTCCAGAAGCTGAATGCCAAGGAAAAATATAAATTTTAAATTTTTAGAATGAGTTTTAACATTGTGTAGACAGGAATTGTGAGCAGTAAATTTCAACTAGAAGGGCATGGAAGCTCACTGTTCATGATACTGTCCCATTAATATTGGTAGACTAACATGGGAGCCATACTAATCAGGAAAAAACTCAAACAGAAAAACCCCACCTCCTCTCTCCCAACTCACATATGATTGACCTGTACACTGGGGTTATTCTTTCTATCTGAACAGTGCACTTCGGCTAACAAGGAACAGTTTTTTGAAAATTTTTTTGTAAAACCATGAAGAATCATACAAAACTTAAGCAATATCAACAATGTAATTTGGACACTTTTATCAATGTCTAAGTAATTACCAAATTATGTTACCAAATTTTGGAATTCTTAGTAAAAAGTATAAAGCTAGATATTAAATATTTCAATATATCAACATTTGACCTACATAAAAATATAATTTCTTATAATTTTTTCTAATATATTTTATCAGCTCTATTAAATTTCCCGTAGCCATTCATGTAAGAAAATTGGAAGTCGGGTGAAGTAAGTTAGCAGGAATAAAACATTTAATGGTAGAAAGGCAATAATACTGATGAAATCTTAAAGTCATTACTGTTCTTCTTTGATTAGGTCACTCTAGGTTAACCAACCTCAAGTAAGTAAACAACTAATGTCTGTTCCGTGACTTCTGTTGTTACTTAGAAGTTGTCTTTTCTTTACCCATCTGAACAGCTACAGGTCCCCTATGTCAGACCTTTTTCCAGGCTCCCCTTCAAGTGTCCTCGCTCCCAGCCTTTTTCTGCTAGGTAGAGGACTATGATATTCATAGTAATAACTACTTTTTTTAACTTTGTATTTCTCACTATCATCTATTTTTGTATTGTGTTCTGGCACAAATGCCAGCACAGAGCGCTTCATAAACAGCAGCAGTGAGGTCTTCTAACTTTTGAAATGCTACCTAAATTTCTTATGAAAACTTTTAAAGCAATATCAAAGTTTTTGTATTTCTCTCAGGTGGATATTTATAGGATTTTCCAAAGTATGTAACAAAGGAAGTCTTTGTCATCTTCTATGTTTTTCAAAAATGAAAAATAACTTTATAGTAAAAAATTTTTTGCCTCCCTGAATTAATAATTTATCTTGTTTAGAAATGTCACCCTTGATTCTAAAGATTCTAAAGAATGTTTTTCTAAAATGGAAGTATAGGAGATTCAGAATTGTGTTTGTATCCTCCATACTTACAAGCCTGAAATTTCATCACAATAATACTGAAAGGAAAATAATTTGAAAAAATAATAGATTGACAGTCTTTGCAGATGCAAAAGATGCATTGAGGAACGCACCTTAACAGGGAATGGGTCAGGGAAAGGAGAGGAAAATGGAGCAGGAGTCTGAAATAATGTTAGAAGATACATTTATTGTGTGAGCTTTCACTGAGTCTGAGGTAGAAAGGGAACAGGCAGACTGGGCTGCCTCATTGGCAAATGTGAGCTCTTACATGGATCTTCATATCTAGGATTTATTTTTGTGTGGGTTATATCAAATAAACACCATGAAGTGAATGTAAGCTAAGGAAGGGAATAGAGGTTATACTTATAGCTGTCTTTCAAATACTTAAATGACTTCCTTAGAAGTTACATTTCTTTTTTACAATCAGGTTGTCTATTTAAGTTTGATAAGGTGTCTAACTAAACTTCTTTTTGCAAGAACATCTATTTTAAGTAGGGAGGCTTCTGTGTAAATCCACGGAACAGATGAAAATAAGTTAACTTTGAAAGTAACTTTGGGTATTAGTAATAGTGAATTCTGTGGAAGACTTCATATCCCAAGCACTAGTGTGAAACTGAAATAAAAATAGAGTTTGACTAAAGTAAATAAAAAATAATAAAGTAAATTATTTTTCTTTCACCTCTTCAAACAGAATTCTGATTTGTTTGATGCACTGCATGTTTTCAATAAAGAGAAAAATTGATAAATATGGAGGGATTGAATTTGGCAGAAGTCAAGTAGGTGTATTTTATAAATCATATAAGAACAGTATTTATTTCATTAGATTATATTGTCTAAAACTTAATGCTTGACTTAGAGTAATTGTGAACATCTGCACTGTTTTATATGCATTCATTTCTCAACTTAAATAAGATATCTTTGTCATATGAAGCATAGTTGTCTTTAACTCTTTCTGCATTCTTGATGTTTTGAAACTCAGCAGCAAGGGTTTCTGGTTTATGCAACACTGATGTCAAGGAGGAAGAAAAAAGGTATTTCTAGTGGAAGTCAGGTAGAAAGGAGTCATGCTATTAAAAGAAATAAAACAAAGCAAAGCAAAGCAAACCAAAAAAACCCTAACCTATGTCAGCAGTGAATAATAAAAAAATACAGTGATGAGAAAAAATTGCACTGGTCTAAAATAAAGGATTCCAGAGGGAAATCTCCATATCTTACCACTAATTTCCAAGTAATGGAATTTTGAATATGTATGTCTTGAATTTACTGAAAGAACACTTAAGCCATGGTTGATCTGGTATCAAAAGTTCAGCTGACTCATACTCTTTCTTATTAAGTTCTATTTCTGTGCTCTTATGTGAATTGATCCTGTTTGTATAAAAAAAGTTAGAGATATGCCTTTGTTCCCACAATCCAATCAGAAGCCAGAGAACAGCACAGGACTTATCAGCTCACAATGTAACCAGCTGTCCTATAGAAGGAGCATGGAAACACTTTGCACTCCAGATGTACGCATGCAATCATTTTCCCAATGAAAATGGCATATATGTTAGAATAACATCATCATTCGGGAATTTTTTTAAATATAAAACAAAAGTGACTATTAATTAGTAATTTCTTTTCTGTGAATATGTTCAGGCACGCCTTATGTTTACACTTAGAAAGACAACTACAGATTTTTGGACAGCAGTGGAATAAATGTAATCCCTATGGTATTGTGTAGCTGAAAACTGAAGAGTAATAATGAAATTTACCAATGTCAACTGATGTCAGGTAGCAGAAATAAACATGTATTTTACTGAAAAAAAATCAAAAAAATTATATTGAAGCTCTTGATTACACAAAATGCCTTCAAGTGATTTTTGATAATTAACCTATTACTATCTGAGGTTGAGTGTTTCTGCCACCTGAGGTATGTGAGGCAGAAGAGAAAACATTCCATTTTGTCTGAGCCCACCTCTAAAATTATCAAATAAATATGAGCCACAGGCCCATGCCATTTTTTTTTTAGTGTCAATTAAGAGATGCATACATAAAAAAACCCATGCAAATTTCTCTCCTTGCAAACTTGCTTGCATACTCATCACCAAATGAAGATGTCTACAAAACAATTGTGTCCATCTACCCATCCAGCCGCTTCAGAAATTTTAAGGAGGGATGTTTTTAGCACAATCTGGAGCACAATCTCCTAGAGGAAACTGTTTGTTCTTTACTTCAGGTGAGGAAATTAAAAAATTAGTTCAGTGGGCAGGATCTTATTCCTGCTCTATCCTGCTCAAAAATCACTGTCTTTCTATCCTGCATTAGAGAGCAAAAACTAACCACAAGATAAAATGTGTTTGCCAACCACTGATCGTACACATTCTAAGAGAAAGAGCCATTAGTTCAATTTACGAGAGTGTTTAAATAAATATTAATACCTGTATACCAAACTCAGAAAATTGGGCTAAAAATATGTTAAGACCAAAAATCCTGTCAAAATTCAACCAATTTTTAAGGGACTTTCAATTTTTACCAGTTGCTAATTCTATAGAGTACATTTTTGTTGAATTTCTAATCAGTGCAAATATCCAAAGTCCTGTATGAGGTAGTCATGATGAGGGTAATACACTGAAGAACTGAATTACACTTTGCCTCTGCCAAGCAGTCACCTGCCAAGCTGGACAATGAGCAATCACTCAAAAAGTCTGTGGTTAACCACCCTGTGCTCCTCATTTTCTTGGCACCAGCTGAAAAGTCTGATATCTGAAATCCAGAGATGCTGTAGCACAGAATAGGAAAATACACTGAATACTCAGACAACTAAATTAAAATTTCTTATCTCAGGCTCTGAAACAGAACTGATTCTTCACATTTTCACCTTATTCACCTTTTATTGCCACACATTTCTGTTTGATGATTAAAATGCCTTCTTAATACTAATTGATTTTTTTTTTAAATTTTGCTAAACAAACTGGATACTAGTAGAATTTAAAGCAGAAAACTTTTGTAAATTTGCAGTGGCGAATATATGCATAATTAGCAAATAGAATTAAAATATTTAGTAACAATGTGTTTATTTGAAAAATATCTACAAAGCATTTGCGCAACACTATTTTAAACACACAGGAAACCTCAGTCTGTTTTGACTAGCTGACATTTTAAACAAACAGAAAGGTAAAATGAAATCCTTACTTGGTCCCTACTTAGACAAATATGTTTGATTAATTTAAATGAATGGATGCTTCTCAGAAGTTTCACTTGCGTGGGTTAAAAACAGAGGCTTTTTTTATCAGATATTGACATGTTAACACAAATGTCAAATAAAACAAAAATTTAAGTCTGTTGTTCCCATTGCCATCTTGACAACAGTGTTCTACTTTGATCTGTCAGATAAAATTACAATCTACTCATTTAATGTAAATAAGTAATATATTTAACTACAGAGTGGTAGTCAGGTCTGCCAGAAATTATTAATGACAGTACTTACATGGTTTGATTAAAACATAAACCTTTATAATATTATGGTAAAATTCCTCTTGTCACAACATGCTTTAGAAAGAACTAGAGCTCTATAAATGGTATTTAAGATACCATTACCTGAAGTTGTAGTTCATCCCTTGTTTCCAGCTACAGAATGCATAGATATAGCATTGCATGTTTCTGCATTCAACCTTACTGAAATTCATTGATGCTCAACTGGCCTGAGAGTGAAAGTAATTAATTAAAAGAGCATAAAAACTTATCAGAAATAAAATAATTTTACTGCACATCACATCAAGAGTTCTAAAAAGAGGTTTCTAAAACTATTGATTTTTAGTGACTTTAAAACAGATATTACCTAGAGCTTATGAGCTTAATTAGTACTTTTCTCACTTTGACATCTGTTGAGAGGATTTTACAGTAAATGACAAAGACAATACATGTGGCTACTCCAGGAGTTTTCTGTCTGTTACTGGTAATTCTTACCATTTAAGGAGGCAGGATTTTATGAATTGCTATGTTTGTATTTTGTTTCCATGTTCAGTCACAATAGCTGCTTTCTCCTCTCTGCTTCTCTTTTTCCTTGCACTGTTTGCTTTCAGTTTGCAGGTACTCCAACATTTAGAGGCCTAGTAACTTTACCCATCTTTTCTTCTCCTCTGTCCTAGGTTACAATTGTAAGTTGTGCCCAAAGTATGTATTCTATCCCCATCTTCATGAGCTGTTGAAACCAGCTGGGGCAGTGTTTCCCTTATCTTCTGTTAATGGGCCCAACAATGCCTTACCCATGACTCATGGGTAATTCCCTCCGGGAGTTATCTCTGTTTGATGGGCCATCAAGGACCCACTGCATGACTCATAGAATGAGATCATCCCATTGTGAGATGCTCCACCCAGGAGGAGGACCCAAGCATTCCCATCTGGATATAATCTGGGATTTGGGACAGCACAGGGAGCCCTTACCCACTGGATTCCCAGAGGACAAGAGCTACCAGACCTTTTTATGGGATCACTGCTTCAACAAGACCACTTCATCTGGACTGCTACTACCACCCTAACTAACAGGGTTTCAGGTTGTATTCTGACTGTCAGGGGTTTTTGTACTATTGCATTTATTTTATATTACTTTATTTTACTTCTTTCTTTTCCTTTTATTAAATTGTATTTCTGACTTGGAGTCTCTCACTGGTTTTGCTTTCAAACCTGCACATCCTCATGTTGCCATCTTCCTGCTGAAGATAAAAGCACACCAGGTAAATAGTTTAATTTATCTTTGATGTACTGGAGTTTTATTAACTCAGTTATGATTTTGTGAATCAACAAGCTTGTTCTTACTCAAATATTTTCTGGATATCAATATGTTTGTTTTCAAACCTTGCACAATTTGAAGTTCATCTCTGTACTATCAAATTAATCTTTACTTCATTTTTTCCATAGCTGTCACATAGTTTTGTCATTTTCAGATAAGATCAACTGGATGCCCAATACTATATGGTTTAATTGAGATGTAGACTAGAAGAGAAAGTGCAAACAGTGCAGGACTGAGCAGTGAAGACAAACTACTCTGAGCTAAAGGTTAGAGCTTTGGAGGTACAGGATAGAAATAGGTATAAATGCCCAGGAGGGATATGGGAAAGAATGGCAGAATCATGAGATTTCAATTTTTGGAAACAACTATAGATGCCTTTGACCTTGGAATAGTAACTATAATAAATGCTACCTTGTGGGCAGTTGTTTAGATCAGATCACTGTGGCTTATATGTGGCCTCAAAGAGGCGCAAAGACAATGAATAATGTGTTTCAGGGCAAAGCCAGTGTAGATCACAAGATCTGCATGTGGTAAAACCAGTTGTCTATCTCTCAAATTGTATAGGACAGAGATGTATTGTATTGGCTTTAAATTGCCCTTGCACTGTTATACTGTCCTAAGTGACCTGGATTTGAAGTCTGTGCCTGTTTAAAGATTATGAAAATTAGTATCACTGGTTTGTAGAGAACATTTTGTGTTGTGTGGTTGGAAGAAATACAGCAATTAATCAGGAAATGAGACAGGAAAGAGGCTCAAATTACTCTTATAACAACCAGTCAGAGTCACTGGAGAAAATATACTATTTTATATTCAAATCCATTAGCCATATGATGTTAAGAAAAAATACTGAAACTAGAGATGCCAGTCACAATCCAAACAAGGTCTGAAAAGAAAACAGTGGCTTAGATTGCTAATTAAGGACTTGTTCCAACTAAAGAGGTGTAGATTCATACAGCTGGATTCAAGGAAATCATAGTTTTCAGTTTCAAAGGACTATGTCATATTTGTGTGAAGAAAATGTGCAAGATAAAGGAGGTCTATCAGGAAAGAATAATTTGGTCTTGTGTATCAAGGCATAACTATTTGGAAGATGTTTCTCATGCTCAGCTACTCATTAGTTTTCACACTGTTTTTCAGTTTGAGAAATTCCTTTTTTTGTCACCATGTGCTTTTGTCTAGGTGAGGAAACTGGGCACAAAAGGAAGCACCTAGAAATTGTTAATATAATACTGGATATTTTTGCTAGACTTGTGAAGGAAGTTCCTAATCTATCTCAAAACTTACAGTCAGTTAAGATTTTCTGGGTACAGCAACCCTCTTTTGTGTATTTCTGATAGAAAAAAAAGACAAAACCCACAGTTTATTACTTTAACTAAGATCAACTAAACATATAGCTAACTGAAGTAGGTAGTGAAACATGTTTTCTGTAGTAGAAATATGTGTTTGGGACAAGGTAATTTAAAAGTCACAAAAAATTCAGACAGTTCTGAAAGTTTCATTACCATATTCATTGCAATATTTTGTCCAGTTCAATAATTTTTCAAGCATACATCATTCTTTATAGGGACAAATTAAACCTGACTCTCATAAAATACAGGGGAAGGAGAAAAGGATAATCATGGCTATGTCCTGAAGAGATAAGTTTGCTTTTTTCAAGCAGAGGGAACTCATGTCCACTTTACTTACATATTGCAATTGGTTCTGTAAAAAGACGAAAAATATATAGCTGAAAATAAATGTCAAAAAAGCTTTCATGTTTGAGAAAAATAATATAATTAATGTAACTTATATTACTCATTATTAAACTGATTTTTATGTTCCTTACATAGCTATGTAAGTGCTAGGTAAGATCATTGTACCAACCATACCTAGTACTTGCATAGCATACATGAAATTGTTTATAAGCCAGGATGCTGTGGGAGAAGAGTCTCCTCTCTCTGTTTCTCTCATTGATGTTTTACATTGGAGCAAGCCGCTGCTCAGTTATTTGACACAGAGAAACTCAACTGAAATGCTGAGTTATTTCACCTGGTCTGACATGCCTGCAACAGATAAGGAGTACACGATACACAGTAGTGAAATTATATATAGCCATATACTGTAAAGTATGGCCCTGTTTTACTTGAAAACCTGCCAAAGTAATGAAAACAAAATGAAACTTTCCTAAATAATAAATAATCTCTGAAGATAGATGGATAAAATTTCATAGTTAATTCCTAATCTTAAAAGCAATATTGTTCAATATTGCTTTTTTTCTTCTCAGTCCCAATGTAATGGGAAACTTATACACATCAATTTATGATTTTTTTCAAGGACAAAAACTATTCTTAATAGTAATGCTGTAGGTTTGACAAACTTAGTACATTGTGAAGTTCAGTGGCTGAGGTTGGAGGATCATGTCTTATAACTCTAGATTTTTTACTAGGTTTTTTTACTCTTTTCAAAGCAGTGATCTAGTTCCTAAGCTATGTGGTTTAGCTACTATGTTGTTATTTGTGGTGATTCATTTTCTTAAATGATTGTTCTGTTCACCCCCAAAATGCACAAGTTGTAACCCCTCCCTAAGCTGTATCTGTTCTCCTCCCCTATCAGTACCCCATTGGTCCAAGCCTTGGATCCGGCCCCTGGCGGGAACTCTGTCTTAGGGTGATACACGAGGTTTGTTCTCGCTCTCTCTGCCTCTCGGCCTCCGCCTCTGGCTGGGGCCTCGCTCAGGGCCCGGGCCCGGGCCTGGGCCTAGGCCTGGCTCTGGCCTTGGCCCTCTTGCCTCTCGCCTCTCTTTTGGGAGCCATGCTCCACCCCCCCGGTGTGGGACCCCAAATAAACTACATATGATCAGCATCTTCAGAAGCTGTGTGGTGTCTTGCCTGCCTGCACGCTGCTATTAGCTGGCACAATTAAGAGACGGCTTCCCAGAAACTCTGGTAAGGCTTTTATACCTGCTCCACCTTCCGGGACCCAGAGATATGTTGCCCCCAGCCCCCCTGCAGCTGCTAGCCGGGCCTGAAAAGGGCGGGGGGGAGAAGAATGCAACAGTTACTAACTCCTGTTACTTACCTAATATAGAGAACAGTATGCAATGTTAAATTTCACACAGCACATGATGGAATGTCAAGGTTATTAAAACTGTTTTAATATAGTGTTTTTGAAATTTCCATTTCAAAGGCAAATACAACAAGCAATAGAAAATCTCTCTGGAAATAGTTGAGTTTTGAAAAACCTAAGCTACTTACTTTATCTTTTGTACTGTAGGATGACAGGATAGCACAGAACAACTTCCACACCTTCCT
Organism: Acrocephalus scirpaceus scirpaceus; assembly: GCA_910950805.1. NCBI lineage: Eukaryota > Metazoa > Chordata > Aves > Passeriformes > Sylviidae > Acrocephalus > Acrocephalus scirpaceus. The sequence continues at coordinate 55,914,330 of OU383776.1, forward strand.
AATTTTCTTGCTTTCTAGAAATTATGGAGAGCAAGAAAATTTCAAACATTATTCTTTCACATGAACACATTCAACATAGTACCCATCAATATTAATTTGAAAGAAGTCATGTCTACATCTCTTTTGTTTAAATCATGCATGATATTATAAAGAACAAATAGCTGTTAGGACAGGGGATAAGAATTTGCAAGCTTTTTTTGTGATTTTTTCCCCCCAATTTAATACTACCTGTGATGCTAGTGGTTTGTGAATCCGTTCTACCCTGAATAATCTGCATGAAATTTTATATCAAATTATACTACACAATCCAAGGTAAAGGATGCAAAATATTCCCCAGATTATTGGGGACTGTAAAACCCAGATTTATATCCTTGACACCTTCATGCAATGTTACTAATGACGCACATCAAGGTGTGCAAGAGAATTTTAGCTGTGTGGATTTTGATATAGAAAATTATCTGGCTTTTTCATTACGCCAGTTTGGAATTCTCCCTACCCAAAGACATTTAAAAAATCCCAAATGTCCCCAGTGGTTTGGTGAAACATAAATGATGCAAAGACTAGGCTGAGCTACTGAGAACCTTGTACTGTTCTCAGTATTTCCTCTCCATTTGCTGATGTCACACTGAGGTGTCAATTAAAGATGATATATGCAAATCTTTTACGTTGATAATGAGATAAAAGAAAAGGTTGCAAAAGACAAGGTCATAGCTCCATAACTAAGGATTAAATAAATGAAGATGATTTATGGAGGAAAAGCAGGGAAGATAGAAATGGAATGTCCTGATTAATTCATTTACTTAAACATGTCCTGCTTAGATGCAACAGAGTAGCCCCTCCATAGGGCTGTACAGAACAATTTTATGCACATTACCTGACACTTGACAAATTGTTTCACTGACAAGAAATGGAGCTCATTCTGAATTGGAGAAATACACGTAACAACAGATAACTGTTAAAGATTCACTCCTGAGTTAGCTAAGGTACTCACATACAGGAAAAGATGGAGATAACACAATACCCACCCTGCAAAATGTATTGTCAAAGAGATAGTTACCAAGCAGTCATTCACATACACACCCTCGGCCCCCTGAAAACTAGAAGAGGAGTGTGAGACACAATCTAATAATCAGAAACTGGAGAAAATAAGTGGGATCAAGAAAAAGGGACAAATTTCTTTCTTCTACAATCCAAAATAACTTAGCTAAATAAGACAGTCTCAACTGATCCCTGTTTACTTTCAGTCAGGTCAACTGGCAGACATGGCCTACTTCATACTCATTAATTCTTATTCTAGACAAAGACTGATTCAGAAGAAAGAAATCTGTCTCAGTTTTGGCTGGCAAAATCCTCCTCCAAAGAATTTAGGTAGAATCCTAAATTGGTTTGGTTTGAGGGGGACACTCTAAGGTCATCTAGTTCAAAACTGCAATTAGCATCATTCTACATCTTCAAATAGCTAAAGCTGCTCAGAGCCCTGTCCAATATAACCTTGAATATTTACGGGGATGAGGCACCTAGATCCTTTCTGGGCAACGTGTCCAACATCTCAGTATTCGTGTTGTAGAATTCCTCTTGTCTACTCTGAATCTATCTTCTTTCAGTTTAAAATACTAAATCTTCTGCTATTTCTTTATGGCCTGCTTAAAACTCTGTCCTCATCTTTCTTATACATGCCCTTTAAGTACAGAAGTGGCACAATAAAATCTCCTCAGAGCCTTCTCTTCTCCCGCCTGAACAGTCCCAGTACTTTCAGCCTTTGCTCACAGAGAGGTGGCATAGCTATCTGATCATATTTTATGTCCTTCCCTCAGTCATGCTCCAACAAATTAATGCCATTCCAGTGCTAAAAACTCCAGAGCTGGATGCAGCACTCCAGGTGAAGTGGAGGGGCAAATCTCACCAAGATGAAGTGGAGGGGCAAAATCCTTTCCTTGCCCTGCTGCCCAAATTGCTCTGAATGCATCCTATGACAGGTTTGACTTTCTGGGCTTTGACCATTCCCCAGCACCTCCACATCCTCCTTTGGCAGAGCTGCTCCCAATCTGTTAATCCCATGGCATTTGTTGATACTGGGGATTCAATAAATTAGATTAACCAAGTAAGTTGCATGCCCTAACATCTTCAAAGTCTCTGCAGGCTCTCTGAAAAGAGTTTTGCTTTATTTTCTCAATAGGCAAAGTGAAACTAGAAAATAATTTCCTGCAGATGTTGCTGCAATACAATTCATGCACTGATGAGAGCAGGAAGAGGGCCCTGAAAAATGTTCTCTGCATCTTGTGTTTCAACCTACATTCCACCAGGGATTTTCTGAACTTTTTACTGCCTCCTGTGGACAGGCCTACCTACCTGTCTGAGGACAGTTCACCTACAAAGAAAAATCAGATTTGTCTTTGGTAAACAGTACAGGTAAATGTCAGATTCAGGCAAATATTTTAGTTAGATTGGTTAAGGGAACTGATGAAAACAAAAAAGCTTTTGGGTGCAGAAACTCTTCTTCATAACAAAATTTCTGTTTTCAGCTGATCAGAGGAAAGCTGTTTCCCCTCTGAGTAAATTTTGCCCTGCTGACTTCCTTATGCCATGTTGCCTGTAACAATATAATTAGCCAAAAACCAAAATCCCCACCCCTGGGTAAAAAAGACAGCTTAACTGAAGACTATGTGTGCTGAGGGTTTATAGCAATCTCAGCTATCATTGCTGTTTTGCAACTTCTCTGTTGTAGGGAGCATGGTGGGCATAGAAGTGTGAATTCAGAGACTAGGACAACCTTTTCTCCCCCTTCCTTTCAGGCATGTTTTGTGGATGTATCCTCATTTTTTTATTTGCTTAAGTAAACACTGGGCTCCGAGACACGCTTGATTGCCAGTTGGAGACTTCACCATCTTTCATAGAAACATATCAATCAACTTTTAGTTTAAATTCTACATAAAATCATAATTATACATTAATCCTAGAACTCCCTAGTCAGTTTAATGACTTCTTAAAGGAGGTGAGTGAAATGATGGATGCTTGTCAATGGTGGGATCCCCAGAAAATATGTACAGAAACCATCCTAATACTTAAAAGGGAAATGCAAGATGAGCTGACTTAAGAAAATAAACCCCCAAATGAATGATCATTTACATTAAAACATCTGCATAGTGTATCTATATCTGCAAATAAACACAAATATTTACACATATATGTATACCTCTGTGTCTTTATATGTACATTTATTGTGTGTATACATATAGTTCTGCTTCTCCTCATAAAACCCAGTTCTTCTATTCAGTAGCAGTCAAGGAAGGAAAGGTTTTCAGAGAATTTTTTAATCCTGAATCTGAACGTTTTTTCTCCTTCCTCCAGCTCTTCAACCATAGATAACAAGACATGTACATGTCTTTAAGAACTCTCCAGGTAGCTGATAGTCAGAGCTTTCAAGCTGCTCTCTTCGTGTCCTAGAGTTGGTGTGTGACTTTTTCCTGTCTCTCTTGTCACCTGAACACCAATTTTGCTTTTTTGTTCTGATGAAATTCAACCACTTGTGAATAGGATTTTGCCCTTCTGGGATCTTCTCAATTACCCCTCCCTCCCTCTGCCCGTCCCATTTTATAGCAAACCTCACTGCTGTATTTGAAGCCATTGACACACTGCTTCAGCACATATTCACTTCTCTGCACAGAAAATTCCTCTGGGTCAAGAGTAAGACAGACCCACTGTTTCTTTTTTATACCAAAGAGAATTTTTAAACTCTGCAGAAACTCTGCAATTTCTGAAGTGAGGGCATAAAAAAAATATTCACTGCTTTCTGTGGAAGTCAAAATGTTAAAGAATATGACTCTTGGATGTTTTGAATGTAGTTTTCCTACATGTTTTAAAACTTTTTGTACATAATAAGGCAGAATAAAAGATGCATGTACTCATTATTACTCCAAATGAACTTCTATTTTTACAAGGCTGCCATGAAATATTGAAAAGTTTGGAATCAGCAGTAGAAGATCATGTGAAGTTATGTTACCATTTCAATTTGTAAAGTTATTGTTTTCCTTCTGTGAGTGGGAATGACTCTAGAAGAAAACTTCTGTTTCTGTTGTGCTTACAATTTATGACTTACATATACCTGTCAGGAGAAGAACAGCAACAAAATATCGGTACTACTAATAATCTATAGTATCTGATTTACAGCAAATATATGTGTTAATTCATCACTGTGTGGAATTAAAAATTACAAGAATAAGGTTTCTTGGATTGCCCTCTCTTAGTATTTAAGTGGACGGTAAACTATGCATCAAACTGCAAACTCTTTACTTATAATTACCGAAGCAAATAACCTGTTCAGTTACTCTCATGAGTAATGACTTACTGAATCTAGTCCATAAATAATTTACATCTACTACCTTGAAGCTCCTCTCTCTACTTGGTAAAAATTTTTGCATTTCAGGCAAAATAAATGGGGATAAGAATATTTTTGACAAAGATGATGGAGCACTTCACAGGTCAGGATAGCTACAACTGGCACATACTGTGGAATTCTGAGGAAGGTCAGGCAGGAGTTAGGTTTTTTGAATTTTGATCCATTTTCTAAACCTACATAAAGAAAAAAAAAGAAATTTTATTTTATTAATTTTATTTTCTTTCTGATTCTAACTTTGCTTTCAAAGACGTTGGGTGACATCTTCAATCTGACATTCTTAGCACACCTTGAACTCTAGCCAGTTGTTTGCCAAAGGAATAAAGGTATCATACACCACAGCAGTTACCCTATCTTCTCCTATTACGCAAGAGAGAACCTTCAGTTAAGCAAAGATTTCCAAGATATTTATATGATCTGCAAATCATGGAGGCAGAGAGATGGGGATTCTTGAGATACAAAATCCACATAAGTGAATAAGAGTGAAACAGCTCACCAAATAAATGAGCTTTGATTATTCTCATCTTTCAATTCATAAACAATATTAGATTAGGACCTGTAAATTCTGAATTAGTTCCTAGTATATCCTGTGAACTCTATTTTAGCAATATAATTTCCAGTCTTCTCCTTGTAAGTATAGATTAAGGATCCTTTATTTGAGCTCTGCCTAATGCTGTTGAAAATCTTGCCAAGTGAAATTAAATACCTCTAAATGGTAAGTAAATATTAAATAAGTAAGTAAATACCTCCAATAGTAAGTGTATTCTTAATTTCTGTAAGTTTTGCAACATAAACTGATTTTGCCAATGAATAAATGGTTCTCCATCACAATATTTTCAATGTAAGGCATATTTACATTTTTGCATTAGACTTCTCATTGAAGGATTACCTTCCAAGAGTAATGAAACTTAGATTTATAGAATATACAGTATTTTAATGTATATACAATGTGAATTTTATAGGTGGAATGGAAAAGATAATATTCTACTGAAACTCATGAGTCATTCCTTATTAAGCCAGAAGCTGAGCATTTAAATAAAAACACAGGGATGTTCATCTTGTCTTTTACCAGAGGTGATCTTGATTTTTTTTTAGTTTGTCCACATCTCTGATAAGAGAGCCAGCAGGAGTTTTATTGTTTCAAGGCTAACAGCAAAGAAGATAGAAATACCATAACTGCTGCCCTGTATGTGACAGTCAATTTGAAATACTGCATTTCAGATCCCCACACTGAGTTGTAAATTGCTATCTCCACTGTGTCAGACAATAAGTATATCTGTAGGTCTATATTAGAGAAAAGGAAAAAAAGGAAGGAAGGAAGGAAGGAAGGAAGGAAGGAAGGAAGGAAGGAAGGAAGGAAGGAAGGATTTGAAGATTTTATTTGCTGCTTTTTTTAGCTCTGTGAAATTGATGGGGGTTTTATTTATCAAGCAGAAAATTTTCTTGCTTATTTGATGTATTAATCTTAATGTGTTTCCTAATGTTGTTCATCTACGAGCCTTGTCCGTGTCTGAGAAGTCTTCTTCCTTCAATATTTCAGTAGGACAAAAATCACGAAAAGCTATCCTCGATAAAATTGTGAGTTTCCATGCCCTTGGCAAAACTTCATGCTTTAGATATACTGTTAGGATGACAGTTTTTTCTTGTAGGAGTTATTCTTATAAGCAACTACTGTGTAGCTATACCTTAATATGCATTATTGCATTGTTTAATATTTTCACAATGAAGATGGTTATGATATGTTGCTACAGGTAAACATTTTTTTGGATTTTCAATCTGTTGTCTTCTCAAGTCAACCTATTAGTAACTTGAAACTTACACTGTAGGAAAAGAGGTACTGTGCAGCATGTGGAAATATATGAGTTACTGGTAGAGCTACATTAAATACATGAGTTACAGCAGTAAGGAAGGGGCAACAGGGATATAAAATGCTGAGCTGATGCTTAAAATTCTTCTGGTGCCTTCCTTCACCAAAACATATCCATTCCCAGTTGTCACATTGCATGGTTTTGCATGTTTTTATGATTGACTGTCTTGGTAGTTCCTATGCATTTTGATAGAGCTCAGCATGGTATTATCAGAAAACTTTTTAAATAGTAATGTGCTTTAAATGAACAAGTAATATATTTAATCGTGACAAAAATATGGCTCAAGAAAACATTAAATATAGGAGGGAAGTGGATGGCTTGACACAACCACAATCACAGGACTCTAAGAAGAGGTCTGTTACATGGTGCAACCGTAAGTTTGAAGGTCATGGAACTTATTTGGTATACTTAGTGCATATTTAGAGTATATATTGTAAGGATTTTTGGGGGGGTTTCTTAGCACAATTCTTGATATATTTAATACATTTTTTCTGATAATTACTGTTATAGTTAGATTGTACTCATTAAGGAAGAGAGATTGGGCATGTGAAAGCTGCTAATTTTGGTTGAAAGAATTGATAGTGACTTGGGGAAAGGAATAGTGCATGCAGGGAAACATGACTATATAAGAGAAAAAATGCAAGACATCTTCTGAACTCACATCACCAAAGAGGAATTTTTTTTGTTTGGTTGTGGAGAGTTTGTTTGTTTGTTTGTTTTTGTGGTGGTGGCAGTATTGTTTTTCCTGCAGGAGCTGGTTTGGGTTTTTTGAAGAAAACTCTGTTCCAAAAAAAAAATTTGGGAAGTATATTTGGTTTTGCCATATATGAGGGGTGCAAAAAAAAAGACAGTTAGAAGCTTGAAGCTAGGGTAAGATATAAAAGAAGAAGTGAGAGTAATCAAAATTGCATGCCATGAAGATGATCAGTCTGTATAGTAGATACCTTGAAGATGTTTTGAAATTTGTGCTTTCTAGTGGAGAAAATAGACTTAAACAAAAGCATCGTATTAGGAAAGACCTACATATGATGAATGTGCTTTCTAGATTAGACCATGATTTAAAATCTTGCTCAAAGGAACAGGTTTCTCTAGAAATAGCCTAAATGATAGCTGCTTTTCATGCTAGTCTGCCAGAAAATGCATGAGAAGCATTCCCTGGGTTTGAGCTTGATGAAGGAGCCAGAGATGTTTATTGAAAAACATTTAGTGTCTGTAAGATGAAGGATTTAAGGACTCTCTCAATGAGAATAGGAATAAGGGGATGTCCGATCAGAAGCATTAACAGAACATGTTAAGGTTATGTGCTGTGAGGGTTTGGGTGAGTAGCGGCTTGAAGAATGGCCTGTTTTAGCAAGCCATGTATCCTTCATAACCATGCAGAGCAATCTAAAAATCCTTCTGGAGGCAATGCGGCAACCATGTACTTGAGCAGAGGATAATTTCTTTCTGTTATACTTAATCTGTATGTTCATTCCACATAATCTCCTAATGACATTAACAAATGTTCAAAGTGGTCTCATCAAAATACAACATTTACACACTGTTGTTTAAATTGCAAAAGCAAGAAACCAAATTAGGGGAAAACACTGATTATAAAATATGGATGCAAACTTATTTTGGCTCCTTTCTGACTATATGAAAATTTATTCATTAATTTTGTGATCCCCTGCTCTATCCTTTAATTTTGAACTTCCCAGCATGAAGACGTTCTTATTGTGGAAAGGAACTCAGTTTAGTTCCTTGAAATTCGTTCCATTGTCAGAATTTTAGGGAGAATGTTTAAGATTTTCATTCCAATCTCCAGCTTTCCAAGAAAAATTGGAAGCAAATTTCCAAGGTTAATTGGAAGCAAATTGACCACCTGCATCTATTCATATAAAAACATACTTTTTTTTTTTGTGGGAGGATTTGAAAGAATATTTTAAATATTTTAAATATTTTAAAAATTTAAATGGTGTTATGGGCTTTACATGTAAGACACAACAAGCCTTCGTGGCTCTGCCAAAGGAATTAGTGTTGATGACATCATTTGTACAGGTATTTATTGATTTCAGTGGAGAAGTTGGGATGAATTTAATGTTGTTTGCTCAGAAGAATTTGTGGAAATCATAATCTGAAGTAGTATATATATTGATAGATTATTGTCCATGTAAATTTCTGCACAAGCTAAAATGTTCACTGCTAAATGTCATATCAATTTGCAGCAAATTTATCTTTACAAAGAATTGCAAAGGCTTTTAAAAAAGTGACAGACATGTCATGCATGAACATGACATTGCCTTAGAGTTAACTGTATGGTTTCTCTAGTCAGTACATTTTGACATGGAAAACTCACTTGGAGCTGGCTATTACATGTTACTTGATAGATACCATTCCTTTTCCTGTGTGTGCTCTGTTCTCTTAGTCTGGTGAATATATTTGAATAATGTGTTTCTGAGACAGTTTAATGGAACTTAAATTTATTTTATAAAAGAAAGAGATCTCTGCATGTTTAGATTAGCTAGGCATCAAAGTACAGTGAAACAATAGGACTAAGATAGGACAAATTTTTCTCAGATGCCATGTTGTGTAACAGCACACTTATGATTCCAAACAAAGTTAAATGGGAATTCACCTTTCTCTTGAAAGATCAGAATTCAGTTTAAAAATGTAATTGTTGTTCAAGAGCAGTATTGCATCTATAAAAACAATTCTTCAGTACCTGCTTTTTTCAACCTATCTGTCATATTTTTAAAAAAGCAACAATAAATACCAAGTTGTTGTTTAAAGGCCAACAGAGTAATTTAAACTATTTTTCCTAGTAACAGTATTCAAAATAGAAAATCAGGATCAGAATATTGAAGCCACATAAAGACAAAAAATACCATATAATAGAAATATTTATTTCTCTTAAAGCTGCAACATTTTCTGAAGATTAATTACATGGACACAACATTTTAAGAGAGTGGTTTTGTTTTCTCCTAAATTTTCTTCTTGAAACAAGAGATAATGGTTTTAAACAGTCTACTACTGATGTCAGCCAGAGCTATTAAATGTTAGTCAGTTTTTAGTTATCATTTCTGACCTCCTTTTCTTATGTGTTCTATTGTTTTTGAAAGGATAACATAAACTTCAAAAACCACATTAATATTGACCATTATTTTAATAGTGGAAAGTGGTAGTAACAGCACTCTCTTGTATCCAGCTTATTTTCCAAAGACATTCGTACTCATCTACTGTAAGTAAAATATAGTGTAGCATTTTCTTGGTGTTGTGATTAAAGTGACTGAGGTAAGATATTTGAATTGTCTGCATGCTGCATGGTTCAAGAAAGCACATCTGTAAATATTTTCATCTTCTCTAGATCAAGAATAAAATGTGACTTCAAGACTGGAGATTCAGACATGAGTTCTTTAAGCATGGTGTTAGGGACTTAGATTCAAAATTTGAAGCACAAATAATTGAGATAGCATTTAACTAAATACAGTTGACGAAGAGTAAGCCAAAGACAACCTTTAATAAGTTTAAAACTTTATGGCATTGTTTTAGAGCTGACAGGAAAATGTTTCTCTGAGAGCCCAGATAATGAATTTCCTTTCAGCATTGATGTTTGCCCTCTCTGTTTTATTATTTATGTGATAACTCACAAGATAATTGATCATCACAAAGTCCCTATTAATTCTTAGTGCTTGGTGCTGTGGGTACAGTAAACATGGTGCATATATTAGGCTGATTTTAAATCCATGCAAGAGTAATGAACAGAGCATTTAATAACAACAAGTAGGTTAACAATAGCATTTACTCATCAGAAGGACTTCCATCATCTCAAGTTGTTATAAGCTGTGAAAAAGAGATGGAACTGGCTGTAGGATTTCAAGTCTGAGTTAATTCCATCGGCTTTAATGGTCCCTTAGGTCAAATGAATTATTAGTGAGGTAACAGTAAATGAAAAATGTCCACAACGCTATAAAAGTTGTCCCACTTGAGATTATATATTAGCTTTCATTTACCTGGAGATGATTATGCTGTGGAGACAAGTAACTGGTTTTGCACATCCAGTTTCTCATGAGTGTTTTGGGACAGAATACTTTTTCTTTTGACCGCTGTTGACCTCTTACTTTTATTTTCTTTTGATGATCATAATATTTTATTCCATTTTATTAGTCCAAGTCAAGCCCTTAAAAATACATAGCTTTGTGTGTTCATACAGGAATGGGACACAAAATGATCTCTGCCTTAAAGTATCTTTTTCAAGTTGTCATTCTCCTCTTCTCAGATGTAGATGTAGATGGGAAAACCTGTTCTGAAACATTTTGAAAAGCAATTTTAAACTGGATGCTATGGAATAAACAGGCTATGGACCATAACACTCTATGAACAGTATTTAGTGGTTTCAGAGTTACAGTGGTATTGCTGAGTTGATGGATGATTTAAATGTCTCTTTTCCAACCTTTTTGGTTCTATGATTCTATATCTCATAAACATAGCCGTCTGTCCTAACAAGGTGTTTCTCCAGTCTTTGCATGACCCTCATGCTAATAATTGACTGGTGAATATTCCACCAGAATAATTTTCTGACCATATTTGATACACATATCAAATGTGATGATTACTTAAAGTAGTTTAAATATTTTAAAATTTGCTGCAAAAGAGCTGACAGGTTTTATTTTTTTAAATAGTAATCCTTTGCTTATTTTCTATTTTCCTTTTTCTGCAGATGTACCAATTTGGTCAAGGGTTGTTACAATTACCTGTCCAAAAAAAAAAAATCCTATTTAGTGTTTCCTGCTGTGTTGTCCTCACAAACTAGGCAGTGCAACACTATCGGATATCAGTAGTATCCAAATTATATTAAATACATCAAAACAAAACAAATGAGAAAAACAAACAAAAAACCCAAACCAAACATAACAAAAACCAAGCAAAAGACAATCAAATAAAGCATGAACAAACAAAAAAACAAACCATGCAACAGATGCATTGCTTCTTCCAAATGAAAATATGAAAATTTTTCATCAAGACAAGCATCTAGAGTAAAATTCTACTACAGCCTGCAGCCTAGTGAACTTGGATTCTTGCATCTACTGCGTCATCGCAGAGTAAAAGCTTTTGTCTGAGGCTCTAAATCACAATGTGGCCTCTTACTCCTTCACCCTGTACAGTGATCATTGTTCAACATTGGCATCAAATTAGTCTTCCAATCCCAAAGAAAACATTCCATGACCTCTCCATCTACTTTGTCCTCCTGGAGCAGGTAGATCAACAGCTCAAGGTGGCAGGAGAAAACAGTTTATCTTCCCTTATCCCATTCCTTTTCTGGCCCAAGAGGCCTCTGCAAAAAATGCATGCTGAAATTTTCACGATGGTGATGATGGTCTACAAAAGTTTAGAGAGTTCCACTGACTCCAGGAAATACATGTGCCCTTTGTTGCATCCCTTCTTTGGGCTCTACACAACTCTTCCTGCTGGGCTGCTTTCTGCCTGCTCCCAGTGGGCAGGTCCTGTGAAATGTGGAAGAGACTTACTGGAGACATAAATGGAAACTTGAAAGGTCTCCCTCTTCAGTGTGTCATCTTCTCAGGAAACAAGAGAACTGTTTTCTCCTATGAGAAATTTGAGTCTATCCATTATGTTTGTCCAGTATTAAAAACCTATTTATCATCTCTATTGTATAAAAACTCCATTGTGTAATCAAGTTTATTTCCTTGACTCTGGCCCTCACTTTTGTCCTCATGATATAGATGTCTCATATACAGAGAGATATTGAATTCTGTACTTATTTTTTAAAGGAATTTTCATTATAGGTTTTTTCTAATAATTTTTATTTTAATACAAATATTTTCTATCTAGTCTTCAGAAATGAATGTACTTGTTTTTTTATTATGGAAACTCCAAAGTGCTATCTTTTCCCAGAACTGTTATATTTGCAGTTTCCCCTCTTGAAATCTAGCATTTCAAATGTTCCTTTGATCTTCTTACATCTTAGTCCTGGCAAAAAAAAAAAAAAAAAAAAAAAAAAAAAAAAAAGACAGTGTTCAGGTGATTGGAATTTTCATTTGCATTTTAATGGTCTCTTTTCTAGTGAGCCTGCTGATGTATCCCCAAAGAGGCACAAAATAGAGCAATTGTTGTTCAAATGTGACCATTAAAACAAACAAAAAAAGAGTAATAATAATTCAGATTTGTTTCTATATGCTTCTTTATAGGCAGATTTCAGGTTGTCTTCATGCCAAGTTTACTCTTGGTTTATGTCTGCTATTGAATTATATATACCAAGAATAAGATTACTTTATAATGTCTCCTTTCTTCCTGCAGTGATTTGGTGACTTGCAGTAGCATTTTTCATTTTGTAAGTTATTCACAAACAAATTTAAACTGATTGTGTTTGGTTATTCATAATATTTTTATGTTTGTTATTTATGTTATCTTAATAAGTTAAGTGGGATGAAAAGATTTCCACCTCTTCGTGTGTTGATAAAACTTTTTATGAACAAGAAATAATCCTTTCTGCAATTAATTGGAAACCTGCATTATTTTTTCTTTCTTGGAGATGACAGGTTTTTTACATGGGATCACTTAGATCTTGAGAGGAATAACCAGATGGCAAATTTACACCAGAACCCATCTTTCAGAAAAAGCTGTGAATAGAGATTGGTGGAAAAAAAGGGAATGGAAAACTTCAGAACCTGAATAGTTTTTAGTACTAATTACTGAGCCTTAGCAGTTGATTTCCCTATACACGTTGTGTTAAGAGTTATCTACTGAGGGAAGTTATTCCATGGTAAACTGGGGTGCAAATTTACAGTACACTGGTTACTCTGCATTAACTCCCTGTGAGGAAACAGCATGAGGCAACTTGTTTTACCTTAAAAATGCCTTGCTTGAAGGTGCTCTTTGTATGGAGGGGTTAGTGGACTGTAAATTCTAACCCATGCTTATTAACATTAAACTGTCTGAATAGATAGAGCCTTATTTGTCTGACATTAATTTTCAAGCATCTATGTACTAAAGACTTGTCATTGTTGATCTTCTACAGTCACAAATTACTTGAGTTCATGCCTGTGTTTATAAAGCAACTGATGAATCTACTGGCTATCAATGGTCATCCTCCTCCCTCACGATGATCCTCACTTGTCATGAAGGACCAAAGGTGGGCCTCATATATAAAAGAAATAAAATAATAAATGCTACATTTTTAGATATGTTCCTTCAGAGACAGGAAAAACTTGGTACCAAGCCCTTGTGATGTTATATGCTTGGAAGTTTGAGAGCTGTCTGATGTACAAATTAAGCACCCAGACTCCTTCAACTTGAGAAAGTTGGCATTGCAACTTGTGCCTGTCTCAATATGTAAATCATGAAGAGCACCCATACACTTCTAAAGGGGCATGATTGTGGTAATTGTCAGTGATTTTCTTCTAGTATTTCCAAAGAAGATTTGGAGTCTCAGTAGACAGGAAGTCCACTGAGAATGGTTGGGCAACATTTGCCACTGATTACCATGACTATTTTTTGAGCAGATAATGAGCTGTGTGAATGATAAGCATTTGTACAACAGGTATAGAATCCAGAACTGACATTTTTGAGCACTTGATACTTTTTGCTCTTCAGAATTCAGCAGATTATAGATCTCCACAAAGTTTTTCAGTACATAGAAGTAAAAAAAAAAGCTAGAGATGGTCTAAAAATATTTCAGTGTGAAGGTTGGTTGACAAAGAAATAGGAAAAAGGGAAACCAGACTTTTTTTCCTGTTCCCTCAAAGGAATGGAGATGGGGTTTTCTGTGAAACAGAACTGATTTTATTTTTGCCAAAAATCCCATAATCAGTAAAAGTAGTTTGGATGAGTGGAAGAAAACAGATGCAGGTGGTGTTTCATGATTGGGTCTGAATTAAAGAAATATTAATGTTTCACAGAAAATAATAGCACAGAAATTTTTCTTGCTTAAAGATATGTATTTTTTTTTCTTGAAGTGTAAGGCTAAATGTCAATTGCCAAAAGCTATTCAAATATTAATTGACTAACCAGCATATTTTTGTTTTCTGCCTGGTTGACTGTCCTATAAAACTTCCTACATAAAATAGGAAGCGTTTAAAAAAAAAAGATTAAAAACTCAATTCCAGGCCATTGCATTGAAATCCAGGAATGACACATGCTTCAAGCCAGCATGGATCCTGACTCATTGTTTGTAGCTGAAAAGAATCATATAGGCTTTGTGTCTTAGCAATATCCTAAGATAACTAATAGGAAATAACATATATTGGTAACCTCTCTAGAATCACTTTTATTTTCAAAGAGTTCTCTGGGCTTGACAGCTCCAGGAAAGGGCAGGAGCAGACAAAGAGTGTAATATAAGTATGAACACTGCTTTGCTAGCTCTTTTTTTTTCCTTCTCAGTATCTGTTATAAGTAAAAATAGATTACCATAGATCCTTTAAACCCAGACTAGACATTTGAACTGCCATTTTCACCTCTGATTTCCATCAAGGTATTTTACAGGCACTCAGTAATGTAACCTGTATATCAAGACACACACACACCAAAAAAAAAAAAAAAAAAAAGACAGCGCTCAGTGCTTCTGTTCTGTGGTGGTGAGAGGCAGCGCGCTGCACTCTTTGTAGTCCACAACTAGGGAGTTCAAAAGCTCTAACAAAGGACTTCTATGCAGCCCGCGCTTTCTTCTGCTACTTTTATTCTGAGCAAAATGTATTCAGTTAACAAAGAAATGGGAAATAGTGATCTTAAAACAATTTTCATGACAGAAACTGGATTTTTGGTGGTATAATGAACTGATGTCCTGTAAAAGGTCGAAAAAAATTAGATCAGTGAACATATTTGATGGCCAGGAGGAATGTAACTTGTCTGTATTTATACAAACTTTTCCTCTAATAAGACTGCCCAGTTACTTTAATATAATCAATAGGAAGACTCAGACACATGATGAAAACTTATTCCAATTCTACCCATGTGTATGACATGAAAATGGAGAACTGCAGTTTAGATGGACCATTAGAAAGCTTTAATGAAACCATCTACTGAATGAACAAGGACATGAAAATGCTCAAGTTATTAATTTAGTATTTGCACAAAAGGTTCTTGGGAGAGGCTTCAAGTTAAGCTTCAGAACTAGCAGGTCTCCTGATGATTTATTCTCCAATTTAAGTCCAGGACTGGGTGGCAAGTGAAAGATAATAGCAGTAGATAATTGACAATAAAATAAAAAGTACCTACAGGTGAGATACACACAATTTATTATTAGCGAATCTGTCAGTCCATAGAGACTCCAAGCTCTGTTCTCATCAGAATAGGGACATGGAGCTATGGAAATGTTCTACACTCTGCCCTTACATGGGTCATTTCTTGATGAAAGACAGTGGTCATTTCATCAAAATTCGATCTAAAAGCCTTAATTCCCTGTCCCTTTGCTGCTCTGTGCTTTCTCTGTTATTCCAGAAGGCCTGGTAGAGATATTAAAAAAACCAGCTTGCAATTTGTGATCTTTGCCCTATCACACTTGAAAGCCAACTGTGGGTTTTTTACTAATGCACTTGCTAGGATTATTTTCACACCAAAATGTGGAAAAATCCTTATTACTGGAAGTCTGGAATTTCCAGGATTTGTGGATCTGTTTCTAGGAAAAAAAAGAAGAGGAGATTAAAAATCACATGAAAGCAAAACACTGAAAGGAGGAAAAGTAAATGAGGCTGAAACAAAGCTCATGATTTAACTTGGGTTTTCTTTGTTACTTCTAATGGTTATTGTCATCTGAGAAAGAAGTATGTATGGATTACGGAGCCAGTGCATATATCTATATTAAAAATAAATAAATATTTTTCATCTTCACAAAAGTTTTTTATCCTCTATTGGCCTGTCCATGGAGACCTGTCATAGAAGATTCCAAAATCACTACAAGTAGAGGACAGTGTTTTCAGAAATATGAGAAGAATGGTCATAGATTGTTGACTGGTTGATGATACCATTATACATAACATTGCTTTCAGGTCAACATTTTTGCAAAAGGTAAAACTTTCTAGGGAGTCAACTGGTCACAGATAGCACAAGTAAGCACTGTTGGAAAATGTGGCATTTTGTAAATTCTGAAAAGTCTGTCTTACTGAAATGCTTCCTCTGCTCACCTTTAGACAAACAAAATTATGTAAAACAAGTGATCCAGTTACTAATGAAATTGTCTTTGTAGCTGTGTATTATTAATCTTTGGGGGGGTCTTTTTGCATTGCAAAGACAGTGTTGCTTCAGAAAATTCTCTAGAAAGTTGTAATGTGAACTTTTTAAACAGTATTTTTCTCCATTTTGCATATTTTTATATGGGTTTGCCCAAGTCTACAAGAAAATGAATATATACAGTAAGTGCTGGGGTTTTTCCAGAAGAATAAGAGCTCACACACACACACACACACACAAAAGACAGGCATTGACCACAGAAACAAATTATGAAATCTGACAATGGAAATAAGTAGAATTGAGATAAAGATCTGCAATGCTTTTTAGTAGCTATACTACAGCTAGCAGATTAGAATTACGAT
This sequence comes from Acrocephalus scirpaceus scirpaceus, assembly GCA_910950805.1. Lineage (NCBI taxonomy): Eukaryota > Metazoa > Chordata > Aves > Passeriformes > Sylviidae > Acrocephalus > Acrocephalus scirpaceus. The sequence goes on from OU383776.1 coordinate 55,931,114, forward strand.
TTACATGAAGAATCAAAGATATAACTGGTACATGCCTATGTTTTGTCAAAAGTAAAACTAAATTAAATGGAAAATCTAGTAACGTGCAATTAAAATATCTGCAGAATGAATTCTTCTAAAATAATGATGGTACTAACATTAAGCTGTAGGTTGTGTCCCAGACATGTATTAAAAAAAAAATTATTTCTAAGAAGTCACCAAAAGCTTCTTGGAATTCGGTGCTATCAATTCATCAGACTATAAAAATATAATTGAACTACATGACCTTTATGGAATTTGATTTGTTTTTCATGTTTGAAATTTAATTTATTTCATTAGGTGGAAAACTGAGTGGAAAGAGCATGGGGTGATCATCTTTAATTCTTTTCACTGGAGACATTAGAATAATTTGCAGGAAAACCTTTCCCCTCAGTATTTGAGAGTTAAATACAGATATGTATTTGTGGAACAAGACTATTCTTTCTTGCAAACTATTTTGTTCCTCAAGTTAATGTTGACTTCTTCAACCATGCAAATTTATCATGTTCAGAATTAATTTCTTATAAGCTCTACAGTTGTAGCATATTTTCTCCTCAATTCAGTTTGTCCATCAGAAGCAAGCTCAAAATAGTTGGAACTATCTTTTCAATCACACTAAGTGGGATCTAAAAATTATTCCACTTCTTTCTGATCCTTGAAACAAAGCTCAGTTCATTTTTACATGGTGTCAAAAAAGGTCTACATTTGTTTTCAAGAAAAGCAATGGAGAGATGCAAGGCTCATTAGAAAATAAAATTAATACTTCACTCATTTTACAACTATCCTGAAACTAGGATCAAAAGTCCCAAGCAATGTAACATTACTGTCATAAGAGAAATTCTGTAAATCTTGATGTCCTTAAGAACAGAATGAAGTAAGGAAAATTACCATGAGAAATAAAAACATTTGGGTGTGCTGCATGTAAGACAGCATTATCTTTCTTAACAAAAGCCTCAATCAATTTTATTTTTATTTCTACTTCTGTTTCTTATTTTATTTTGCATTTTTTATGCAGATATAAAAAGAATAGCTCTTGCTAGATCTATCTTGCTAGATGCAGGTTTGATTTAAGAGCAGTAAGTTAGTATATCACATCTAAATTATAATTTCCTGTGACCTGAAGACATCTCCTTTCCCCAATTAGATTTTTGTTTGATTCTTTTTCGGATTTTAGAAATAAGGCTGAATTGTGAAGAAAACCTCTGGATTCATACCAAATACCTTGCAAGGTAGTTTTGCAGTGGTAGCTTACTATAATTTTTTTTCTAATAAGATTCAGAATTTCTGCCTTTTCAAATGTATTCTGAAGCACACTTACTACATCTTGTCATTTCCACAAGTTGCCCCATGGATTTAGGGGGAATTACGTCTATGGGCAAATGTCACCTAAAGTGCAAGATGCATATAGAAACCAGAAATAAATCTCCCTAATGATTAACTGGTCCCTAAAAACCTTTCCTCTATGACATTTCCAGGCTTACTTTTTAATTTTTCAACATATATTTTTGCATTGTAAATGCTGAAGAACCTTCCTTTTTTTTTCTCAAGATCAAAATGTTTCTGATATTCTCATTCCTATTTTATGGATTGCATAATATTCCATAATAATCATATATAAATAAGACACATACCAACGCCCATGTTTACTGCATCATTCAATTATTTATTTCCTTTCATGATAATAACTATTTTCTTCATCACATATTCCTATTGCTCTTGAACACTTCAAAAACTACCATGGTCATAGCCTTAGAAGGTGGAACTGCATAGCATTTAATAGCTTGTAATTTCATATGATTTAGGTAGTGTTCTATACAATTTGTATTGGCATTTTGCACAGCAAGCTGACAATTATTAACAATATATTTTTCCTTGTCCTGTTTGTGCAGCTCTATTATTCATAGAAGGTTACAAGTGAGTTAATTTTCAAAAAGAGTGGTTTGAAAGAGGTCTGGAGCTGCGCTGTTTATGAACACAGCCTTTTCTCTTATTTCTAATTAGTGTGAAATGGTTTCAAACAGGAGTCAGTACTGCAGAAGTCTGTGCTGCACAAAGCCAGCCTTGTTAACAGACACAGAGAACAGTTTGTTTTGCCGAATAAACAACTTTGTCATAGTGCTTTTCAAAAAGAATATAATCCAGTTTACCAGCTGCCCTCTGAATGTTGAATGCTGTTGATGTGCATCTGGAAGTCTTTCTTGGGGATTAAAAATCTTTATTCCTATTTAGAGTCCCAGGCCTACTTAGAGAGAGATTCAAAAGAGAATCAGTCATAAAAGCAGTATTTTTTTTTCAAGCTGGTATATATTTCTTTTATTTATAGAGTTGAACTGAAACTTATTCATTGCATATTTTTTCTTTAACTTTCTGTTATGTCTTGCATATTTACAAAGTGACGCATGCTGACATATACTCATCCTTCATAGCTGAGGAAAATACATTAGCATAGGCCTTGGTATAAGTTTTGAAATGAAATGTTGTTGTGTTCTGTCTCAAAATAGGTAGTGGAGATAGATGTTCTGTTGGAGCTTCTACAGTAAAGCAGGCCCTAAGCATTTTAATTTTCCAAGATTACCAGACCCAGTCTTATTGTCATTTCTATAATGTTGCCTATGGGAATGGATAGTATCATCAGGCAAGGTAAAAACCCAAAATTATGCATGAAGCTGTCTTTGGTATTTGACAACAGCATTGCTATTAAAAGGTAAAATAAGACAGTCTTGTATATGGTTTCTTTTCTCAAACTTGTGCAGGGTTAGTAGCCTTGGACTACCCTGTATTATTTTAGTTACTTCAGATTGATATTTAACTGTAATCATGATGTAGTACAAAATGAGGACTAGCTCGAAGGCATAACTTAATGCTACCTAAAGATCTGAGCACTTCATTGATAAGCTCCCACTAAAGAAGCTCTGAGTTAATAAGTGGAGCAGAAAAACAAAGGATAGGTAAATGTGAGCACCGCTAGTAGTAGGGATTTGTGTGTACTCCTCTGGGTATCAAGTTATACTTTTGATGCAATTAACAGGAATTTTCCTGTTCTCTAAATGAAAGGAGAAACTGACACTTTGAAATTTAAAATTACTGTGTGTAGAATCCTGAGGCTCAGAGATGCAGCTGACAGGAAGAAAAAGAAGGAAAAGGTTTTTCTATGAAAACAATGTGCCTTGTGCATTGATTTGCAAGAAATCTTGTCGCAATAGAAGGAGAAAAGAATAGCCGTGTGTTCAACCTGATCTCTTCTCCCAGGCACTATGTCCCATCATGCATCTTGCCTTTTGAGTACTTACACTGCCTATGCTGCATAAACAGTGAAGAATCCTCCTGAGCCTGAGAATTTATGTGATCTTCACTGTTTGAGAAGACATTTTAGGACATTGTGAGATGTTCAGGCTGTAAAAACTATGAAAGTTACAGGAAGATTAAATATCACATGAAAGAAAAATATTTCTTCAGTGCTTCTTCACTGAAATTAAAGAGAAGTGAAAGGGCCTTTGTCCCACCTCTAAGCAATGCTTTCCTTCCTCAGTATAAGTAGATTCTGAGGCTGTCAAGTATGATGATAATAAGCTGGGGAGAACAGACTTTGTCAAACAGTTCAAGGGCGACTGTTGATTTTTTAATTTTGATATGATATTAATTGTCTCCCCTTCCTTTTTCTTTTTTTCTTTATCTTTCTGTTAATGAATACTTATGGTTAGTTATGTCTTTTCTTTGTCTTTTTTCATGGCTTTTTTTTCTTGCTATCTGTACAATCCCCAACATATTGTGTATATGTGCTTATCAATGTATCAGTAAAGTGGGAGGGCAAAGGTCTACAACAGGAAGAATGATCACTGGAGTTATGATACCAGAATGTAACTCATACCTTGATGGATACCTTTGAAAGGCTAATGTCCCTTGTCTCAACCCTGCACCTTTTTCAGCTTTGGAAAGTACAAGTTAAGGCATATTTTAATTTGGCACTAGAATGCAGCTCAGAGCACAAAATAAGGTGAGGTTTTTTTGGTCAATTTACCAAAGCACCAAGTGAGCTTGCTGAATATGTAAGCATATAAGAAAGCTGAACTTAAGAGTTATGCATATCATAGAAGTGTCATTGATTTAAAAGAATGAATATAGCAGCTGCCTCCCTTCTTTCCCTTCCCTTCTTCCCTTAGCATCAGATGGAATGCCTTGGGCTTTCAATTTCAAGGTCTTAATAATATAAAATGTGTGACTTGTTTACTTTCTAGCATTAAGAGGGTAAAAGTCAAGAACTAGGTCTCTTCAGTTCTGTCAGAGAGGAAGAGACATGACATCAAAGTCTCTCTATTGAATGTGCCTCCCTTTCCTATATGACTCCCTCACCTGTAGTTAGCCTAATTAAACTGAATAGGGGACTGCTCTTAATTGGCTCCCTGCTCTATTAAGTAATGCAGATTACACAATTGAAGAAATTTGAATTTCTTGGAATCGAAGCCATCCTCTCTATGGTGAGCTTTGAATTATTTTTTTTCCTTGGCTTTAAATGTTTCTGCAAGAGGCCAAAGACCCTGAAAGATGTCATACAGGTGGATTGGAAAATAAACCTTTTCCAGTAGTTTCTTTCATTAATTCCTTTTTTTCTCTATGTAAAGTGTGTTATGAGATGAATTAGAAAGTTAAGTGTCTGCAGATTTCTGAATTTACAGGCTAGATCTGAATAAGTCTACATTATGCCTTTGTTTTAACCATTTTGACTTAGACACAGAAAAAGCTGTAGCTAACCAAAATATTGAATTTTATGGAGCTCTGTGTCCTGCAGTACAAACTGGATGAGGTTGCAGTATGAACTGATATCTTCACAGTCAGAGAGGAATTTTGGGCACTATTATTTTCCAATCATCTTTTGCAGTCAGCAATAATCATAGGATTTTAAAAGAGAAAATATCATCTGCTTAAGGTTACTTTGTCCAACAGCTCCTGAAACAATAATGTTACTCAGTTCATGGAACATTTGTGAGGGCCATAATCTTGTCCGATTACCCATTTCCCCATTTCTCTATACATAAAGAAAAAAAATGTGTTGAGTCTCATTGAATAACTCTGGGACAAATAAAAGATGAGGATATTTAAAACTTATTAACAATCCCTGCAAAGATTGTAAGATTGGGATAGGTCATTTTTCTAGTCAGCTTCTGTGTTTGAGATCAGATTTAATGCTTTCAGGAAGACTTTATTAAGATACCTTATCATTTCCAAAGCAACATTCTGGTATGTCTAGCTGGAGATATTTTGATGCCCAATGCCTCCTGCTAAATGAATACTCTCTTCCTAGTCCCATTAACTATGGCCTTCTATTCTCCTGCACTATAAGGACATTATTTTCCTTCCTCTATTTTCTTTCTATATGTGCTCTAGTCTTTCAGTAAGCAATTTTCGTCATTTCTTTCTAAGGAGCAAGAATAACTGCTACTGACCTCAAGACAGTACAAAGGCAGGACAATGACAACAAGGGTTACTTCCGTGGGAGCCTCAGAAATCCTCAGGACATGGAGGAGGAATAAATACCCAGAACAGATGGCTGAAGAAAATTGCTAGGAAAAACAAACTATGGAACTCCTGGTCTTTCAGGAAAACATGGAGATCAGCTTCATAGAAGAATCAAGATTTCTGTGATAGGGAAAGGAAAAGAGAAGTAAAAGAGAAAGGACTAAGAGAGTTACTGAAAAAGAGGAAAACTTCACTAAAATATATTTTTCAAGTTCTAATGCATGCTGTTGTTTATCAGTATCCTTAAAAATCTGCTGAGTAGCTAAGGGATCATTCCTATCCAATTGTTTGTGTATTGTGTACTTGCATGTAAACATACAATTTTAATTGCATTATTAGCACTCACAATCTGTTTTCAATGTTTCAGAAATAAGGGCCAAAAAATGTCATAAATGTGTCTATTCCACACATATAATATCCTCCTTTTCCAACTAAATACTTTCAGAATCATCTACATATATAGGACCTTAAAATGAGGTACCTGTGAAAGACTGTAGTCCTTGTCTTTGCCCTGGTTAGCAATTTGAGATTTTTGCCATTCTCTGAGTGAGAAAATGTCCTTGAAAAAAATCCCCAGTGATTAGGATTACTTTCCAAGTTTTTTAACTAAGCTTGAAGAGATTTCTGAAAGAAAAACTTTGTGATTTGATAACATCATTACTGCACTATAGTTTTTATTCCATCTGTCATTACAGAATTTCTATTGATATAACTCTGAATAGGCAGAGTATCTTAAATTTTTCAATAGGAGATGAGTAGCAAAACACAGATCTTCATGTAGTTTTAAGAAAAAAAATACTATGATTGGCAAAAGGAAGACATTTGTTTTCATTACAGTGAGAAAGATTCTCTTCTGCTAATAAAATTGCCTATTAAAACTACACTTGTATCATTAAAAAAAAATGGGTAGAGTCAGTGCAGAAACATTAGTCTCACAAAATAGTTTGACAGTATTGAAGCCATAAAGTGCTCATCTGATTTGTGTCCTATGTCATCCTTGTGTTAAAGAATGGCTTAATAGTACTTGCATTTACATAGCTTTGAAGAGACTGTTAATAAGTTTTAAATATTCTGTATCCTCACTGAAATACAAATTCATGTGGAATAAAAGGTGTTTCTGAGCAGAGGAAAGAATATCAACTAATATGGGAATCTCTGTTCAAATGTGGTTTTTATATGTATAATTAGTGACTGACATTTGCAAATACTCTATGTAGCTTCAAGTGAATATAAAAATATTTTTCACTAAATCCTCTCTTCCTTTTAAAGTCACCCTTGTATAGTTCTTCCCATAACCAGGTTAACTTTGGTCCCTTCCCTTCCCTTCCCTTCCCTTCCCTTCCCTTCCCTTCCCTTCCCTTCCCTTCCCTTCCCTTCCCTTCCCTTCCCTTCCCTTCCCTTCCCTTCCCTTCCCTTCCCTTCCCTTCCCTTCCCTTCCCTTCCCTTCCCTTCCCTTCCCTTCCCTTCCCTTCCCTTCCCTTCCCTTCCCTTCCCTTCCCTTCCCTTCCCTTCCCTTCCCTTCCCTTCCCTTCCCTTCCCTTCCCTTCCCTTCCCTTCCCTTCCCTTCCCTTCCCTTCCCTTCTCATCAATCCTCCCCAAAAAACAAGCAAACATTATCCCTCTAAACAAAGAGTGGCAAGACATTCCTCTGTGTTTCTACAGACCCTTTTTCCATTTGTGCAAACTTCCTCTGTTTTTCTAACCCAATTTTATCAATTTATCAATTCCTTGGCTGCGAAGGCTGCTATTTTGAATAACATCTTTACCAATTCTTTGATAATTTTTTTGTTCGGTTGCAATTGCTCTGGTTCATTCAACTGTATATAAAAATTAAAAACTGGCTTGGGAAGAAAGATATTTTTAATTCTATCAGTTTCAGTTTTGTGAAATAGTACTTGTAAAAATGATAAGTAAATACTTTGAAATTCACAGTTTAGAATGATCTGTATTACGTTGTGTTCACTATTTAGTTGCTACTATAATGTCTTGACGTTAAAAGCAACCAGGATGGAAACTTTTTTGTGTGACATATTTATGGTAATGCTTTCCAGCTAGTACATATTTAACCCAGTTCTGGTTTGATGTTGAGTTATAGTCAGTGATTGGAGCAGTAAATATACATTAAAAAGATATGGAGATTATAACGAAGAGGTAAAAGAACTTAACAGCTAAATAGATGCAAGATTAAAATAAATGCCAAATGAAAAATCAGGCACCCAGGACATGGTGGACATGGACACAAAAGTCCCATATTCTGGATTACTGATTTTGTAGCCTTTGTGCCATATGAATATAATATAATAATTTGCACCATACCATGCCAATGAACACAAATATCTTATTACACAAATTATTATATTCACAATACTTTGAAGTGTTGTTTGGAGCTTTCACTGTTGTTAAATGATAGAAATTCTACTATTTTCTGTGCTGAACAATGAGTGAGATGCATATTTATGGAAAACTATCTTGGTCACAAATAACCTGGAAGGTAGAGAGGCACTTGATCCTGCTATTAAACTTTTTCAATTTTTTAGCTATTTTAAAAGTAAAAGAGGCTTTGTCTGTTCATCTCATTGGCTTTCTTTGTTCATCTGTTTTTCTTGTAAGGCCATTTCACGATGACCTATATTCCCTTTGTTAGAAGAAAGCATGGCAAAGATGAAGCCTGTGTGTCTGTAGGATGGAGTGGAAAGAAGCCTGGAAGTCTCCTCTCTGCCATTCTGAAGGAGTTTCTGAGACAAAAGAACACCTTGTCCAGTCAAAATTAGAGGCTTTATAAATGTGAGCTGCTCTTGAGAGCATCATCAATTTTAGTGTCTGCACATAAAATGAGGAAAAAAAAATTCTAACCTTTCCTAGTGCCAGTCATATCTAACCTGTAGTATTTTGTCTCACTCTCATGGTAAAGGTGCACAGTGTGTTCCTCTGTCAAGCTTTCAGCATTAATGCCCACAATACTCACTATTTGATGAATGCATTGGCATGAATGAAGCAGACATTAGAGTTCTTTTTTGTTTATCCAAAGGCCATAAAAATTAAGGTGGTGCTATTTTTTCTTGTGGGGCTCTAGTGCTATGGAACATGGTCAAATAACAAGTCCCTGATGATTGTCCTGATTCATCCTGCCTGTCTCAGGCACAATAACTCATTACAGAATTTATATCCATGATTCATCTTTCTATTCTGATTTTTCCTGAAGATGCCAAATTCATCACCAGCAGCTCTTTATCTTCAGACAATGTCTCTTTCTTATGCAAGACATGAATGCCTCCAGAAGAACAGCACATCAAGCCCTAAGTGATCAGAAATTTCTCCCCTTATTACTTCTTACTTTCTTTTTCATTTGCCCTGTAATAACCTCATTCTATTTTTCATTCTTTTCCCTTTTGTAGCTTCTTTGCTTTCTCACCCTAGTTACTGCACCTATTCATCTGTTGCAACCAGGAAGGACCACTCTCCCGTTAACTCCCTTTCTGGACTTCTCATAATGCCTGCACTCAGGCATTTTGCAATATTCCCTTTTTTCAAGGTCTTTTTCTCCCTCAGGATGTCTAGTCTGTCTTCATCCATAGTTGTTCAATTGCTTTTGACAAATTCGATCATATATTTCTTTGTGAAATGTTGCCCTGTGGGAGTCTCACCAGTACATCTCTCCTCTTTCTCAGGTTGTTCTTATGTAGAAATCTCATCTCCCATCACTCTTTCCCAGTGCCTTTGGCTCTCTACTCTGTTTTCTTGATACCTACATTTTGCATGGTTTTGTCTACTTAAATACCTCAAACTATTGTCTCTGTGATGTTAATGCCACAATTCAGACAGCAAAGGCCAGGAGGCACAAGGGAAGAAAATCTGCACTCTAATACTTCCTAGCATCTGGAAACATGAAGATCTTGTCCAGAAAAACTCAACCAACCAAAACACCTTGGAAAACCAAGATTTGAAAATAATTTTCATCAAAAATTGTTAAAAGTAAATTTAACACCATGTTTCCTGCTGCCATATTTTCTTAATTTAGAAAGTTTGAAGATAATTTTAAAAAATAAGTATTTACAAAAAGATAATACAAAGCAAATTAATGAACTTTATCATCTTTTGTGGCAAAAAGTTGGGCAAAGAAAGAGTCTAAACCCAGAATTTTTAATTATGCAAGAGATTTTCCTTTAAGGATCACTGGAAAGTGATAATGTTTCTTTCTGAAATCTCCCTGCTCATATAAAAAATATTGTTGTGAAATTTAAGGGGAAAAATTGTTACAAAGTTAGAACAATCCAGATAACTCTGACTATTTTATCCTTTTGTCACTTGGCTTACTTTGTGTTCTGATATGATTTTGATAATTAACTTACATATTGGTTACTCTTGCAATATCTAAAATGCAGTCTCAGGTGATATCAGAACAAAACATCAGAGGTAACAAGGACTTAAGTATGCTCAACCCATTCTAGGCTTGCAATTTTGAAATCTCATCTCTACAAAGACAATATTCAATTTTCTAGCTCTTATGTTCAGAATCAAGAAGCAGACAGGCAGTAAAAGGAGCTTAATGTTCTCTGTGACAATTCTTTCCAACTGAATTTTTCTTTAATGTGAATGAATAGCCTGTTTTTCTTTACCATTAGTATTATTCTTCATATCAAGAGGTGGACTGCTGGAAAATAGGCAGTCAAGCAGACAATTAACTGAAGGAAAACACATGTATTTCTGTAGGTATCATAGTAAAGTAGATTCTTTAACTTACAATATTACAGTGTTGAGTGCTAGAAACATGAAAAAACAACTTTTTTTACAAACTTCATCATCTTCATCATCTCCTTCATCTCTCAGAAAATACTTGCAACTATAATAACCATGCCTCAGCAGATATCTGAAGAAATCAACCAGAAAGAAAAAAATACAAAGACAGCAAAACACATTTGCAAGTATTTAAAATAAGAACTTTTAATAAACTATCCTTTTCCTGTAAGGTTAGTGGTTTGGGGGTTTTTTTGTTTGTTGGTTGGTGGGGTTTTTTTGGGTTTTGGTGGGTTTTTTTTGGGGGGGGCAGGGTTGGGTTTTTTTGGTTGGTTGGTTTTGGTTTTTTTGGGGGGGAGGGTTTGTGGGGGTTTTTGTGTGGTTTTTTTCTTGTTGTTTTTGGTTTTGTTTTTGTTTTTTTGTTATGGCAAAAAGAAGCAGAATTTTCTTCACAATTTTGACATGATTCTGTTACCATTATTTAAATGTGTGACAACAAAACTATCGCATTTCTGGATGAGATGCTGCAATTCTTAACCCGACAATGTTTAACCATGAAAGAAGGTTAGGCAAATTAAAAAAAACCCAAAAAAACAAAACACCATCCTCAATTTTCTTCATACATAGTTTTCTAAAATTGCTAACGACCTACCAAATGTCAGTGTATTAATTTATGTTCTGTATGGAATTGTTTCTGAGTGGGAATTGCAGAACCTATCTCTTAGTGCTATACGATAGAGGAGACAAAATTATCATCTTTTGTTAATTCTTTATCTCATAATTGGCAAAAATGAAAAACATTTTTTTGACAACTGGGCTGCTTATTTGTCTGAGAAATCTGGAAAATGAATGGACTAGTAATGAAGCATAATCTGACAGATGATGGCAGGAGATAGGACTAGGGAAGATGATTCTTAGCATTAAACCCCTGTAAAATCCTGCTTCAATAAAAGAGTATTTAATCAACTGGGTCTAACATATCATCTGATTAAAGCCTTCTTTGCTAAAATGGTGTAAAGCAAACCCACAAACTGAGTGTGAGTAAGCAGAGAATGATATAGAAAGCCTATTCTTCATGATATAGAAAAATCCAGTTGGAAAGCTGCCTCCCAACTCTTGGATCTGGAAAATGAGTAATTTTTTTTTTCCTCTTACAGTCTTGAAAATTAGAGCTACTTCATACTTTACAGGTTTCAGAACGTTTGCCTTGAATTTGAGCCCAACACTTGCATCTTAGATAAATGAATTTTGAATGTTGTCTAATCACCAGAGGTTGGAGCCCTATAAACAGTAAGAGTACAATTCAGAAAAATATATTTCTGAATGGCTTGATATTGCTTTCTTGAAATCACATTGCTTTAATATTAGAGCAGAGACATATCTTATTCTTCCATCTTACTGTGTCAAATTGACTGATGATTGCAGAAAAATTTGTGGGCCTGCATAATACGAACACCATGACAAAACGAGTCGGGATTCAAAACTTCCATTACTGATTAGCAATAGAAAATTTCAGCTATCAGTGCCCAAGGTGTAATTCCATTTCATAATCTTGACAGGCAATGCAAAATTAACCAGTAACTCACAACAGGGCATGTACTCCTGACTAATCTAAGTTGAATATTAGTATATTGCAATTTGGATTCACACATAAGTTCAGGTGAACATCTTTATTCTGTAAACTACTTTAGATACTTTCCTCTTTTTTTATTTCTTAATTTAATAGAACATTCTTCTATTTCTAGCAAAGGAATACAAACATAAGAAGTGATCAGATGAAGAGAAATCAATTGATTTTTTATGAACTTCAAAACTTTGGGCATTTATAGAGCTTAGTGCGAAGTTTTGAGGCACTGCTTTATTAACTGTATTTTAATAAAATACAGTTTCAGCCATTTCTTTTGGCAGACAGCTTCGTGAGATAAACAATGGGAGCCAAATTCTGCTTCTACATCTAGACAACCTCATCAAAACAGAAGGAGAGCTCACAACAGCCTGTAGGACTTGGTAAGAGTTGTGCTCTCACATTGAGCATGCACTAGCTACATCTCCTTGGACCCAATGCATTCCTGGCTTTAGGTCAGCTTAATCTTGAAGTTTAGTTGTCCTAAACTTAGCGCAAACACCAAATAGTTTTAGGAGAGAAATTTGTCCTTGTGCCATAATACTGGTTGAATCTCATTCCACTTAAATTCTGTTTGACCAGACAAAAGAAAAGGTTTGGGGGGAAGAGTAGGAGTGAAATGGGACACTAGGTGTGATGCCTGGCAGGTGAGGCAGCCTGAAAATTGTCTAGGTTGCTCAGTGATTGATTGCAACCTGGACAATTGGGAAAGTTATATCTCTAAACAAATTATTTTCAGACCAAACAAAGGGGAAGGATAGTAAGAAGCAGATCCTACACATGTGGAGCCGTGGTTATGCTCACTCTCCCATTTTCATGGTAAGACACATCTGCTCAGTGGCAAGAAGCAGGATCAAACAGTGGGCATACACCTAGAGGAGGTTATGGACCACCAAGGACCTCCTGACTCTTCTGGAAACTTTCCATTAGTAGATTTTTCATGTCCCATAGTGTTGCATCAGGCATGAATTACCCCCCCTAGGGAGGGTGCCAGGCATTTCCATGCTAACTTGAACATACATACCTGACAGACTTTGTTTTTTGGGCCTCCACACCCAGCAGATCAAGACTGCAAACATTACTCTGATCACAGACATTAAAATTGCAACAATCAAGTTGCTGGATCCATGGCCTGTGATATCTTTTCTCTTCATTATTTATTTTTATCTCTGTCTTTCTTTCTTTTTCTCACACATTTTCTGTGTGACAATTTACACACTTAGAAAAAGGAACCAAAATAGCTGCATGTCTTCTTTCCACTGCACTTAAATTGTTTTAAAATAAATCTGCCTCATACACATACACCAGTCACTCAGTTTTGTTTCGTTCTAATTCACCCCAGGGATATATTAACAGGAACCTGAGCTACCCTGCCCCAGAGGCGGGTCATAAAAGGTGGAAAAAGTAACACTGCACACAAATATGAAGAGAAAGTTTTCTCAGAAGAAAATTACAAAGGGAAAATCAGCTGTCTTGAATTCAATTAGTTCGCCTAGTCCACATAGAACAAGTAGATTATCAGCACAGTAAAAGCTGAAGCCTAAACTGCAAGAGATGGCACTCCTGGAGTCCGTATTTTGATTTTCAGTGTGACAGTAAATTCTTATTGTTGTGTCTTAACTTCTGCTAATACAGACTTGCCAACAATTTCAGCATAAATATGTGATTCTTTTTTTTAATTCTCCTATTCAGTAGGGATAATTCTACACAGTCTACATAATTCTTTAGATTATCAACCTGAAAAATTCAAATCCAGAAATCCTGCAGAATAGCAGTGTTTCTCATGATTTTAAACACAGTATCTGCATAATATGAAATATATTCCACCATCATTTCATATGGTAGTGGTAGCCCTGGAAGGCCAAGCAGCAAACTGGCAGTGATGAAATAAAATCTTGACACTAAAATCAGTGTGATTTTTATTTACCACAGCAACACAGGGTCGTTATTCTGTCATATCTTTTTTCTTGTCTGAATTTCTTTTCCCTTGCTCTACTGGAGCCATAGTGAGATCCAGGCTATTGGTAACTATTTTAGACCGATCCTCAATAGGCTAGTAAAGTGCACTTTAAAAACATTTTAAAATCACATTGTATTGAACTGCTTTGCAGAGCAACCACTCTTAGGAAAGAATCCCACTCAGGAAGACACTCAGGTGAGAGCATCTTGGATGTATGCCACACATCAATCAAATGCAAGTGGTGCTTGAAGATTATTATTACAGGATTTATTTCTAGTCATCAGCAAGCAGCGTTGTTCAACAGAAATAGACAAGCAATTAATTTAACATGCCCAGGAGTACAACGCTTTTTAAAGTTACAAGGGACATGACTGAAATAGTTTCCTATTATTTCAATATAATATGCTAATATTCATAGCCATAGCTAAATTTTATAAAAGAATTCAGTACACAAAATAGACACTCACCTGCAAAAAACAATATTGGTTCACAGTCTTACTTTGCTTTCCAGATTCTGGTATCACAACTGATAGTGCACATGTATTTAGAAAAGCAGTGATTGAAGGGCAGTATTCTTGGGTCAAGGTCTTCACCGTGAAGGAGACACAAGACATTTTAGTCTGTCTTTCTTATTTTCCTAAATAGTGAAAAGAAAAGGGTTGTTTATTCAGCTGGGGATCCAACTGCCTGTTACTGAGGTCTCTGAGTCTTTAATATAGGAAAAAACCTTAACTGAAATATTTGGTACCAACATAACTAGTGATGTATATATATGTCTCTCTACATAATGGAGAACCTGAATTGTGTCAAGAAGTTTTGCCTGGATTTCAGTATTTATGCATCTAACATTTTTGTTCTAGCTAACATTATATGGAGGGCTACTAATCAGATTTGACCTCATGTGATGTGTTTCTGGATATTATATCTTATCCGTTTTCCCTGTATATGTGCTCATATAACAGATGTCAGAATGACATGCAACTAGGGAACAAGTGTACTGCTTGTCCTTAGAACACAGGGATAGTTTTGTGTCACTGTGTATTGGTTTCTCTTTTCCAAAATAAAAAGCTGTAAATAAACACAAATGTAAACTTAGTGTTATCAGGTGCCGTATGACATTCTCCTTGTTTTCCTATTAACTACTGTAAAGGTTGATATTACCACAGAAACTAATTTTTTGAGATATTTTTAAATTAGATTTGTTCATTTGTCTGTTCTCATCTCTTCTAGTAGCTGCTGACAGATAGATGCCACTTACATAGGTTTCCCATTACAGAGCAGTAAGGACAGAACCTGTACTGAAATGGAGAAAAGCCAAAGGCTGAGTAGCACAGTCACTCTCGAAATACTGGATACAAACATGACTTTTTTTATGAAGTGAAAATCTGCCTTTTTTGGTTTTGAGCTGAGGTTTTCTTGTTTCTTCTACTTTTTTACTTGCCCTAAAAAGTTCAATTTGATAAATTAAATAATGTTATCCATTAAAAACATTAAAAAGAAATAATTAAAATAAACGCAATAAAAATGAATAATTCATTAAACACAGCAATTTGTTTTACTTTTTTTTTGTGTGTGTGTTTTCCCATATATAACATTGGTACAGAGATATAAGCATGTGTGTACATAGCTTAAAGAATTAATTACCAGCATCCTAGGATATCTTTACACAAACTCACAGCATGAAAATAGATGTCAGAGTGAAAAGATACAGTGTTACAAGAAAGAATTTTTTGTTACCTTCAAAATTACCCACTCTAATTACCCACACCATAAGCTATCATGGCTCATCTCTGACAGTCGCTGAACACTGTTTCAAAAACCTTTTTTTGGACAGTCACAAGGTTGTTGTGAGAAGGAAATATTTGTAAGTATCCCTCTGCACATCCTTTGGCGTGCACACACACACACACACACATGTTCACTTGTTTGAGAGACAAGGGTTGTACATATATGTACACATATGTGTACATATGTGTACACATGTACACATATATATGTATACATCTTTCTCCCTGTGACTGCAAGGAAAGTTTTAATTCCCATTACCCAATGGTCTATTTGCCTTGAGTGTTTCAGAATGGTTCAATAATCACTAGCCATGTGTGCGTTTTTTTGAATTATTTAAGCTTATTTCCAGAGGGAAAAAGACAGGGAGGAAGGCAACTGATTCAATGCAAATGAAAAGCTTTTGAAGCTCCCTATGGTGAAGATGTGATTACAGTCAGACAGTTAATAACCTAGACTTAGAAAAATCTGAAGGTTTTAAAACTGTCTGGCCAGTCAGTAAATGAGGTTTTTCCACACTGTTGACCAACTGCCATACATTATAATAGTTTCAGGTTTGTCTGGATTGTGGGTGGACCCACAAATGAGGAAAGGATCCCGTTTCATGATTTAGAAGAGCAGTTGGTAAATCTCAAAAGTTTTTTTCTCTTTTAGTGCTTGAGCTTTCAGCCTTCAATTTCATATTTTCTACTAAGGTTTTCAGAGATTATACCAGGCTGTCCAGCTTTTCTAGAAAAAGGTTGGTTTATGTCATGCTTTCTTTCCAGAGCTGACAGGATCCTTTCCCCTCCCATCACTGTCCTCAGTGCTCCTTTTCTCATGTTCCTTGGAACACTCAAGCCCTGCTGCCTAATACGTTATATATTTAACATCTTTGGACAACTGGCAATGAAGGAAAAAGAAAAGCAGCAGTAATCCACACACAGTTCTAACTCCATGTATAAATAAGCAGCTCTGAAATGTCCAAAGTCCCTCACAATAAGAGGTGTGTCTGTAATCTACGTATGCTGCATGGTGGCTGCCTCAAAACTGTTTCAAAGGGATCCAGCCATGAAGAACAGCCCCAATTTATGCGTATTCCAGTGAAATTAAGCCACTGTAGACTGAATCTGATCTCCAGTGAGCTCCATTATAAATCATCTGTCTTGATCATCTTGTCCAGTGTGCAGCCACGTGGAAAGGCATAAACACTTGCCATCTGTCCAAAATGGTAGGAAGAAGAGCAAAATATCGTCCATCCTTATGCTTCCTCCCCTCCCATGTAAGCAGCACCGTATGGTGTGTGCAGAGGACACTGAGGATGTACTATCACAGAAAAGCAGGGTGCAATTCCTTTGACAAAGGCAATGCACCCAGAGGAGCCTGGCCAAACTATTCTCATCTGCCATGCCTGTACCTCAGGGCTAAAGCAGCCATAGGCATATTTAAATTACCTGCCAGACAGTTGGCAGCCAAGAAAACATAAGCATCCCTCTATTGAGGGATGTAGCTGCAGGGAATACTTTTCACATCCCGCCCTCCAGAACTGACCTTCAGGGCCATCCCTTCATGACAAATTGGATGCTGATATACTTGCACTTCTTCCTTCCGTTTTTCCCAAATGCCAGCTGAGAGCCACTGAGTCCACTGAGATGTGACTTTAGGCCTGGCATTGTGGTTCTGCCATCTAGACAATGAGGTGTGCTGTTTCTCTATGTTATGCATGACAAAAAACTTGTAATTTTCTTTCTCTCAGTTTGACCTCTTTTTTTTCTCCAGTTTTGGCCAAATTTCCCAGCCATGTGCTTAAAAACCAGTTAGCCATTGCTATTTTTCACACCGATTGAGGAGGAATAAATTGCTGTCATTAATGTTCAAAATAACATTTGTTTCATTGCAAGGAGACAAGCCTCTCCTTGGTCTTTTGTTCATGCTCTCTCAGAACAGAAATATTGCCTAAAAGCAGGTATACAGAGCTGAAATCAAGAACATCGAATTATATGTGAATTACACCCTGTTCTTTCCAAATACTTTGTTTTCAACTTCTTTTTTTTCCTTCTGTGCAAAGTTCAGCCTTGCCTCTTTTGGTTCCCCTGATTTCCTTACCCTTTTGCTGATGGTAGATCATCCTTGTATTTTTCTCTTGACACAAGACAAGCATCAAAGTCTGAGCTCTTCTGTTTTCTGTGACCATTGGTTCAGTTCTCAAGGGAACTTTAACTTTGTTTTCAAATATGCAAGGAATACTTCTTCCTGGTCAGTTTTTCTGCCACAAACTGCCCTTCTTTTGCTATCTCTGTTTCAAACGGACACTCAGAATAGCATTCACATAAGCAATCAACTTTAATTTAGGGAGAGAAGTTGTGTCTATTGATAAAACCAGTGTCAGATTTGAATCTTCTCAAGGAATATTTTCAGGTGCAGAAAGGTTTGGGAGATGCTCCACATTAGGCAATCATTTACACTAAATATTTGGTATCAATTGACAGTACATGTACGGATCACTCTCTGTATGACTCCTTGAAGTACATTTTTTGCCAACCCCAAAGGGTTTGAAGTTCAAAAATAAATGGACAATAATGGAGATAAGCTTTCTACTTCTGAAAATTTCAAAATAAAGGAGAGATGGATCATTAAGTGAATGAAGGATAGTAAAAAAGCATTACATGGCAAAGTATTCATGCAATTAGTTAATATAGCTATTCCTGTAAATTGGAATTTAAAAGGTCCATTTATCTCATGCTCTATTACATGTTGGTGGTAAAAAAATACATGATGAAATGCACAACTGGACATCTGACACAGCATGACTCTAGGAAGAGATGCACAACACTTGATCTTCATTGAGTTTTAGAGGATCTGCCATTCTTTTATATGGCAGATACTCAGTGAAGAACTTTTCTCTGTCAGCTTAAAATAAAGTTATTTTAAAAGAACCCAATCTTTTTATTTAAATGAAATACAACTTCTATTTAAAATGAGTGAGTACATAAGTGTATGATGAATGTTGTATGTTTTGTGAAGTACTGTATCTGAAAATGGTGCAAACTCAATAATTTACCATAGTATGGCATTTTTTTTCTCACAGATTGTACTCAGGGTGAGAATCTAGCCACTTATATTGAGACATTTAATAAATTCCAACAGAGAAATTTTCCTGTGTAGCAGCTTGTGAAATAAAGGACCATTTATACAGGAAGAGACTTTTTTAACTTTTTTTGTTCCATAAGAGATTTATTCCTTTAATTCTGATTTATTTATCTTATGGTAAGACTTCTAAAAATTTATATGTGGGATCAATCTTAGGGTTATGTTGTTTCCATATAATTTAAATACTAATATGTTAACACTGGCTTTAATAGAACACCACCTTTTTTTCCTTACACTTGTTAAAGGTAAAACAAAACATAGCAATGTCTAAACCCAGAAATGTTCAGAAATGTCTATGTGTGACTGAAAACAGTTTTGGTAGGTGAGGATCGAAACTTGGACTACACTGCATTTACCTTGGGTGGTAACTAGCTAGGATTGGAGGGATGTTGTTTGATTGGTTTTTTGTTGAGGTCTTGGGGATTTTATTATTTACTTGTTTATTTGGGCTTTTTTCCAATTTTTTCTAAATTATGAAATCTCAATTGTAGTTCCCATTTAATTATGAGTGTAAAATCTTCATTGGATTTGCAGTGTTTAAGCCTGAAGATCACTTTTGATGCTGCTGTCTTTTACTACCCAGGCACATGTAAAGCATGTAATGAAGATGAATCTTGCAAGCCTTCTTTTTCCAAAGCAGACATAACAAATAAAAGTTTTCTTTTTCTCTAAGTGAGAAAAAAAAAGTGAATCTCAGATTCACAGAGAACTGAGCCAGGTGTTTTTAACTGAATCAAAGTAAATTGCAGGGATTCAGTGAGAAAAGTAATCAAGCTTCCTGAAGAAAAAAGTAAGCAACCTTCAAATCTGAGACAAAGTTACTGTCTAACATGGAATTGTTATTTCAAGCTGAGCATTAAGAAAAATAGTCTTTTAAACAGGACAAAAATGCAGTGATTTCTAGATTTCAAGAACTGATTGCATATTATGCAGATTTTTGTGCTTCAAAAAAGAAAGGAATGAACATATTACATCTTTTAGAAGCTATTTTCCTAACTGGCATAGCTGTCAGTGCTGCACTAAAAGCTCTGATTATTACCTTGTAGAGAAAGGAAGATACTAGTCTGGAAACCAACAAGGGATTGCTAGGGATTTTTATATTAGCCTGTAATTAAATAATAGTTCATGCTGCCTTCTTCCACTGGGAATTACATCCTTTTCACCTCTCCTCTGCTAAAGCAGAGACATCCATTACGATGAGTAGCTACAACACTTGTCAGATCCAATCAGCTCAAAATGACTGAAAAGCAACTGACGTGTGCTCTCTTAGAGCATGGTTTCTTCTCCCCCAAAAGCTCACTGTCCTTTCACATGCATGTAACAGTCAGAAGAGATCACATCACACAATGAAGAAAAACAGAAGCATATGGTACTAAGGGGCCTCTGCAGGAGAGGGCTAAAATGCCAAGGCTCACACTTAAAATATATGCAAAAATATGTGTTCATATAGAAGGCCGGATAGAAGCAGATGACAAGGAAAAAATAATTCAGATCTAAAGTTCTTGAAGAAACTTCAAACATTTCTATGAATTTACCCAAATCTCAATTAGTCTGGCCATACTTTTTACCTGATGGGTAGACTAGTCAGTGGTATAGAAAGCACCTCTTGCCAGTGGCACAGCCTGATATTATTAGTGCCCTCTTCTATCTTCTGCTGCAATTTCTCTTACATATTGTTTTTTGAGGTTTGGACCACTCCCACAGGAAATAAACTACTTTTGATGTGGTTATGTAAATCTGTGCAGCAAAATTAGAAGTTTTTGCATATGTAAAATGTAAACTGACACTTTGCATGACAAAAGTATTTTTATCACACTCTTGATGTCAAGCACTTGATGATATAAACCACAGTTGATTCACACCAGAACTTCTCTCTGGTGAAACATTCCATTTTTAAAAATGCTTTTTTAAAGGACTACTATGACAGGGTTTTTCTCAGTGCAAGCAGCAGCTGTACTTGTAAAGAGTGAAGGTGTTCATTGAAGTAAAAACAATAAACCCCATTTTTTCTGGTGACATCAAACTTCTGACACCTTCAATATTTTGGGTTTTTTCCTTTGAACTCATCCTGTTCTTGAAACCTGAGCAACTTGAATACATTGTAACTATTTCTTAAATCTTATTAGTTAGAATGCTGACAAGTGAAGAAGGTTTTAAGATTAAGCTAAATATGAGATAGAAAGTTCTTACATGCATTTCATCATTTCATGAAACCTTGTGTTACAGCTATTCTATCACGTAAATCATAAGCTCACAGTCACAGTTATTAGCACTTTTAGACTCTTGGGTTGGCATTTTTCTCTCAGTCATTTTACATTATGGAAAATAATATTGAAAATACCTTCTCTTTATACACAAAATCCTATTCAGCAAAACAGAATGTACATAGAAAGAAACATTGAAAATATTACAGTCAAAAGTAAGGACTGAAAATTCTTTAAACTTTACAGTTCCCCAAAAGCAAAACTATATGGATGGTCAGAGGCTAAGGAAATATAGTAAAGGTATTCCAAGTATTATTTACATTTATGGTTCAAAAGAGTAAAGCAGGGAGGGACAGTTTCAGGTAATAGATATGGTGCTGCAAGGACTCAGTCAAAAGGAAAACTAAAAAACCCCACGATTTGAATTTCAGCTACCATATAAGAATGACATATTGTGTCCTCCAAAACCAAAGATATTGGTGTGACCTACTTAATTTCTAGAATGTAAATAATCATTTTTTCATCTTTCCAGCAGATATAAGTGTTGTAAATTTGCTATTTCCAAAACATATTCAGATTTTCAGTTGAAATGTATGCGTAGATTTTGTCTTATTCCAGATCCAACATTAGTTCATAAACCTGTCAGAATGCACGCACTGGTTTGGAGATCAGCATCTCTGTGTCATTTCAAGGTGTATGCCTCACTGAGTCTGACTAAAATAATGGGCTCTGACCTTACTGCAAGTCACAAGGTGCTAAGAAATACAGTAAGTGCAATGAAATATCACAATTCTGAAGGGTTTTGAAATCAGTGTAATGTGATTAGCTGTACTATCTTGTGACTACTAAATTGGCATTCACATTTCCTAATGGTGAAAGATGCTTTTGTAACCTTCAGTCTGGAGAATTACAAAAGAAACAAACTAACTTTAAAGTAATAGAAGATAAATACCTATTGCCTTATTCTGCTATAGTAATCTAAAATTCAGATTGAGATAAATTGACCAAATATTGATATTTTGAAGTGTTGAAACTCCAGGAGTTAATTTATTATCTTACAACTGTGAGCTATGGATCAAGAGTTCACAGATGCTAAACTCGATGCAGATTGTCAGTAAAAAAATAATCTTGGGAGAATCCTTTGTCTCACTACTTGTTGGCAACTAACTCTATCAAATTACCACTAAACATTATATTCTATTGTATAAATCATGTGTGATAGCTATCCGAAAGTTGCCTAACACAAAGTAATTACATTTAAATAAATAGCCTAAACTCACATCACATAGCTTGTTTATATGGCCTTGTTTATAAGAGAAAGAGCTTGGAAAGAAAATATAAAATACATAATTCTCAATAGGTATTCAACCAACTGTTGGTACAGGGGCTTTTATTTTGAAATGAGCTTGCTTCTCCTTGTACATTTGGTAGTGGATTAAGCTGACCATGCAAACCGTTTTCACTGTGGACTGTACCTCGAACTCATATAGAATAATTAGTGTTGTAGCCTACCATTCTTACCAACCCTTTCTTCCTAAAGACAGACATTATTGTTAAAACCCAGACCTAGGAGTCTGCCCCTTCTTAGCAGTCTCTTCAGCCTGTGTCAGCCAGTTATTCTCTGATGACAGCTACGCTGTGCCATCAGTGTCCCATCTGAAAAGTGCTGACTGTCTTCAACCCAGACCCACAGAGTATATTTGTTGTGTGCTGCTTCACTTCACATGATCCATGGTTCAAATCTGGCAAGGATTCAGGATCCCAGAGAGTCAAGTTCTGACAGACACACTCATGATCAACACACATTACTTCTACTGCATGGAAAGTAAGAGAGTGATATTTCATATTTTAAAGACTTGTAGATCCACTTTAGAAACAGAGAGCAAAAAATTGCTGTTGAGTTAAA
This sequence comes from Acrocephalus scirpaceus scirpaceus, assembly GCA_910950805.1. Classification (NCBI taxonomy): domain Eukaryota; kingdom Metazoa; phylum Chordata; class Aves; order Passeriformes; family Sylviidae; genus Acrocephalus; species Acrocephalus scirpaceus. The sequence continues at coordinate 55,953,988 of OU383776.1, forward strand.
AAATTATTCAAATGTGGTGATTTTTAAAGCATGTACTAAACAAAGAATGATTTATTCTAATTAATTATGTGCACATATTGTAGTTTCACACCCTCTTTTCACTTGACAGGTAAATGGTTGAAGACAGAAGACTTATTATAGATTTTACATCCAGCCTGTGAGGATTTGGACTGACTCCACAGAACAGGCTCAGGTCAGCTAAGTTCTTTCCTTCAAAGCATCATGGGTGTCTCTGAGAATCATTGGAAGCTTGTTCTGGCAGTAAGCCAGGCTTCAAAAACCTTTCACTGTGCAGTCACTGACTCACTAATGGGCAACTGCAGGCTTTCTGATTTTCCTTTCATTTCATGTGTTCATTTGACATAAATTTAATTAAACCAAATCTGGTGTTAAAGGAAGAAGAGATAAAAGTGATGTGTCTCAAATTAAAGAACTGTGTATGATACAGGAAACATGATTTTTTTTCTGTTCCTGTAAAATATTGTCAATTTTAGTAAGCTCACTACTTAGAGTCTGCAAAAAATGTGCAGATATGCATTATTAAGAATAATGTGCATCCAGGGTTAGATGAAGGTCTCAGCCCTGTATTCTCTGTAGTAAAACCTTTCCGAGAATTCTTATGCTTTCTTTCATACCCACACTTCAGGTAGTCACCTCTTCACAGGATATGAGACAAGTTTGCCCTTCTGCTGGCTATATATCCATAGTTGTTAGATAGCTCAAAAGCATACAACAGCAGAAACATGAAAAGACCACTTATTAAATATAAAAAATCATCATTTTTCAAAGGTCTCTTTTGGTTTTTACTTAAGGCTAAGGAGGTGATAGTGAAAATGAAAAATGTCATGCTGTTAAAAAGGTTTCATTTAATTGCTTTGAATGTTGCTTTAGGAAACATCGAACTTTCTTTTTGTTCTTTTTAAAAGTCCTTTTTTAAAATTAAAAGAAGATTCAGACTGGAAATATACTAATATGAATTGAAAGGGTATTTGCAAGCTGCCCAGAGCTGTTCTGCACCAATCATATTCAATGGGGTTCCTGTACTGTAATTTCATAAGAACTATATATAATTTCCTAGCACCGAAAACATTAGCTCCACAGGAAAAAACATGAACAATGCAAGGAGGATCTAATTACCAGCGAGAAATTTTTGCAAAGTCTCATGTTTGCTTATGTGATCTATAAGCTGTGAATACTTCATGTATGGGCCAAGTTCTTGTGGTCAAACTATTTATTGTAGCACCACCTCTCTGTCCTCCTTTCCTTTATAGATGCCTGTGTTAGTCTGGTTTTTGGGGTTTTTTCCCAGGTGGGTGTTCAATGATAATTTCTGCACCTTCTGATGCTTAGGTAGAGTGGGCTGCTGGAGTAAAGGAGACTACAGCACAACTGACTGAATGGAAGGTGTCCCTAGGCAGCCTGCACTGAAGGTGAAGGTGGTTTGGTAGTGTTTTCCACAGCTGTGGTCCTGCTCTGACTCCTGCTTGGGGCAAGAGGAGAGTTCACACCACCCCTAAGCAATCTTTGTCTCCTGTGGGGGGAAAGCCTCTCTGCAGCCCACTGCCCAGGCAAGCAAACCTGATGAGAGAGAAACTTGTAAAGAGTATAGACAAATGATCCTTTAGCACCCTGTAATCCCCTGTCTCTATTTCAAAGCTTTTTACACAAGAAGCTCTTTCAGGATGGAAAGGAAGTATCTTTGAAGAAAGTAATCAGAAATACTTTTGTTAGAGAAAATACTTTCAAGACATAGTAAAAATGAAGAAAATAAAGTGTAGAGAACTGAATGTTATTGGACTACTGCAAGGTCTTTGTCCTGTCCCTGCTGAAGGATTTCCTTTTGTTAATGAGCCAGAAGAATATTACTGTTATTATAATCAGAGACTTTACTCTGAAACATTAACTTGTTTCATTTTTAAATCTTATTTCTCAACGAATTGTTCTAATAACTTGCATAGTTAAAGCCAAAGACATGTATTTTAAGAAGCAAAATTTTAAATCCATAGAATTCTTGTGAAAACCAAAATGTATACATGAAGTTAGAACACGTTTATGCTTGACAAATTAAATAAATAAAAGCTGTTTGATTTAAACAGACAACTTTCCATCAACCTTGTTCTCAGTGGGGATAAACTTAGCATTTGACGTAAGCAAAAACATTTAGGGTACACTTTCTTAAAAAAACTAGTGCTGCCTATGTGCCCAGCTCATTTTGACTTCCAGTGCACAATTCACCTGACACCTAAGAAAATCCTAATCTGTTTTTCACAAGTAAAATAATATAGGTATATTGAAAAAGGATAATATTAAAGAAAAATTAATTACAACACAGTGCTATCTTTGCTACAGACCGTAAATGCTGCAATCACATAGTGTGATAGTGATGTCCCTTAAGAAAGAGCTATTTTTTATGACTATTCCAGCATTGTAACAATGTAGGCCCTGATAAAATCATACTGGGAAAGCAAGTGGCTACATCTGCTCCTCCTAGTTCAAAAAGTCATATACTGTGTGTATCTGAGTAAATCTGATAATATATAAAATTATACTGTTTGTTTTATCTATTCTTGTTGTGTGATCTTGGAGATTTATCAGAGTGAAGCAGTTTTTACTACAAGGGCTTCAGCCATAATTATTTATTGACGTTAAACCCATAAAGATACAGAGGACAAAAACATATGAAAATCTACATATTGCTTAATCTTCTTTCAAAATCTATTTTTAGGCAGGCTTAGCAGAGTTAGGCAGAGGCATCCTCACATTTAAAAAGCTTATGTTAATCCAAAAAGGTTTCACCTCTTTATAAACCTTGGGATATGGAGGGCACCATTACCAGACTGCTTTGCTTGCTGCATTTTCTCCATTGAGAACATCAACATCAGCCTGGAAGGTCTTTTCTGGAGCTGTCTCAAGGCCTTTTTCTAGACCTTTTCTCACTCAGAGTACTCCTCCATGCAAGTAAGTTACTTAGAAGGTAAAATTCTGTCAGACCTCTAGAATGAAACAAATTAAGTAAGAAATAAGCATATCAATTTATTTTCCTGGAATCTGTCACAGAGAGCTGATGTATAGACCTTACAATCTTCAAAGAGATGGGTAAAAGTAAAATCTAGGGCTACTAAGGATGAGAGAGCAAGAGAACCCTTGTTTGTAGAATTGAAGAAAAAGGAGAAAACATGAAATAGAGCAAACACTAGCAGGCAGTTTATTTAAGCTAAGACATAACAGAATTCTGGGAATATTTCCTAAAAAAATCCCCAACCTCCTGATTTGTCTATACATTCCCCCAAAATAATGGTGTTCAGCTCAGAAACAATAATCAGATCTAGATCAGATATTCACATATTTTGTCTCATCTTTCAAAACTGCAAATTGCTGTTTTATACAGCAGGCATTGTCAGGGGCGGCTTCTGCTGTTTTGTGAACATTGGGGATCTCAGGGTTGTTCCTGTGGTGTAGGAATGCATATGCTACTGCTCTTTCTTCTTTGCAATGTGCTTTCTAAGTATAGAATATGTAAAATTTTGTACATTCTCATTTCGTATTTAGGTATTCTATCTTTATTTTCCTTCTTGACACGTTAGTAGCTTACACAATTTAAAAGGCCTTTAAGAGATATACTAAAACAGTAGAATTTCTCTGTTCATCTCTGAAGAAAGCTATGATAGTGTATGCCAAGAGTTTGGGAATTTTTTTTGCTGACACTGTTGACTGCATAACAAGAGCAAAATATTATTATTGCTAGAGAAAAGGCCTTTTTTTCCCCCCATGGTTTCCATTAACACTACTGTCAAACGTGAATATGTTTCATATTTTTCTATTTCCTCTTACAGTTGAACAGCCCAGCTGTTCTGCCTCTTCTGCAATTGTACTTTGAAGTGGAAGTCAATAATAAAGATAAGGGTAAGGAGGGGGAGTATTCTATGAAAACTGCATATCCCTCCCTTTCAACAAAAACAACAAAGGCTATTTATATCAAACTCGCTGTCCCTGATCTTCAATATGTTCGTGACATTCTCACCTCCCCTTCAGCAGTGACACTGTTGCAGGTCTTCACCCATTGTGCTTAAATGCAGTCTTTTAGTAAAACTCTTGCTCCTGTCCCTTGCCAGAAGGCATGATCTATTTTAAGGTTAGGTGGAGGTAGGCACTAAAGAACTGTTACTGTACGCTGACATCAGGAGTGGGAAGCTAATGATTTATGGTAAAAGTGGTGCAGAGGAGCTTCAGAAAGTCTTGAGAGTTCATCCAAAAGCACACACCCCACCATTTGTTTTAAAACATTACTTAAGGTCAAAATAACTTTTGTACCCCAAGGTTAACAAAGCTCCACACAACATCCACTCAGGAGGAAATGTTATTTGTCAGTGTTAAATTTGGCTTTCAAATATGTTCCTTTATAATTTTTACAGAATGAAAGCCTAGAATTTGATACAAAACAAGGGAAATCATTGGTTTCAAAGGATTTTGAATCGTGTCTTTGTTATCTCCTGGTCAAAAGTAGATGACGTGCTTCCTGAAAACACACTACTTTACCAAGTAGAATACCTGGTTCAAGGAAGTCTCAGGGAAAAGGACTGAAATTTTTTTCTAGATTGCATAAGATTTGATTCTCAAATTCTCCATCTGAAAGCACAGAACATGATTCCTTTAAGAAGTCAGAAAGACTTTAAGCAAGAGACTCAGGAATGTTTACATAAATTTGATAGGAAAGGAAACTCATGTTTAAAATGCCTATAAATCAGAATAAGTAGAGCACACATGCAGCAATACTTGGAAGTTTCACAAATTACACTGTTATCACTGTCTTTTCTTCTCTCCTACTGTGTGGTTTAATCACTTGTCTTTAATTAGGCTGTAAAGATATCGTGTCAAGGACTATGTTTTCCTGTATGTGTTTTTACAAAACTTTGCACAGTAAATATTTCTCTTCCTGGGACATTTGGGTAATACTTCAGTAATCTACACACTATTTTCAGAATATTATATAGCCACCTGCAAAGCTGGTCAGATAATGACAATATCTGAATAATTTATTTTAAGTAAAAGGTTCTAATTAATCAGATAAATTACCATCAATTAATAATTTAAGAAGTCTAACTGTAGGGAGCAATCTTTCACTTGCAGGAGAATGCACCTGATGACCCAAGATCTTTCCAATTTCTAGGAAATAAAAATTTTAAAAAGTCACTGGCAACTGAAAATTTTTGCATAACCTCATCTAAACCCACGAGGGCACCGTAAGGATTCCTAAGAGACTCAAAAAGTGGAAGCTGTGTGCTAGTACCTCTGGAGGAAGGATTTTCATATCTTCTCCTTCATGTCTTGGAGAAAAGCAACAAAGTCAGATAATATTCTTTCCTTCTCACCTCACATCATGCAAGAAGCTCTTTCCTCCAAAGCACCATATATAAAAAACTTGAAATGGTTACATGACTGCATGTACAGCAGACCTATCCCCTACACACACAAAATGCTTGCATTTTGGCAACTATGACCTCACCACCCACTTCCTCTATTTTGGCCATCCCACCCCCCAAAAAAAAAGAAAAAACCCAAACATTTTTAAGTCTGCAGATTTAACTATTTTACATAAGTATGAAAAGTACAATCTACTCAGAAATATTCTCTGAGCAGAAGGCTAAATTTTCTTAAGTGTATTAGCTGCTGCACATTTTTCACTTAGCACTAGTTAGTATCAAAATACTGATCTTCTCTGTATTCTGGACTGAGGGCTGAACCAATCTGACAACTGAAGCAGTTGAACTGTGTTGATGAGCTCCAAAGAGAGCCAAACATCTGTCCCCATTTTGCTGTTGTGTGTTCCCAACAGACATTTATGCATTAAATCTATTTATCAGACAATACTTTGTGTAAGCCAAGACATAGCCTATCATTATAATAGGATATATCACTAATATGGGAATATGAAAGATTGCTGCTTCGATAAGATATTCATACTAGAACACAAACACTGTTATTTAATTTATGTTCAAGACTTTTCTTCAATATTTTTAACCTTCTTAAACAAGAAAAGAAAAAATATAAGGAAGATATATTCACAGTTATACAGAATGTCCTCCTCCATTTAGGATTACAAAGAAATGTTCCTTCCGTTCAGGGCTACAAAAATGAACTTGTTCTGTCCTCTGCTCTAGTTCCAGACTCATTTATTCTTGAGAGTTTTAGGAGCTGTTTATCTGCAAGCCCAGAGCATTGCCTCTTCCTTGAAATTCAGTGACATTGTGTAATGAACTTTTAAACATTCTACTGCTGGTGGGTACAGAAAGAGATTGCATCAGTGTTCCCAGCCAAAGTTGCTCTGGCATATGTGTTTCCATTTAAGATGTTAAACCAGAATTTTGAGGAAAGAAGGGGTGCCTCTATTTAAGAGGATATCCCTTTGTGTGTTTTCCTTTCTTTTCAGCAGAAACCATGAGAAGATGTACTGAGTATTGGGTGAGGTTAGAATTACCTAATCTTGAAATAAAGTTCTGTTTCTAAGTCAAAAAGAATTTTGGTATTAGAAGCATGCTAAAATGGCAAAGAACTATTATAGCATATTTATAAATTCACAGAGTGTGGATGAGAGAGCAGATTGACAGCAAATCTTTTGCAGAGCTGGGACCCTCACAAGGTTTAACATGAAAAGGACTTTCTGTGAAAACCCTCCAGTTATACTGGCAATAGTTCTGAGGACAAATTCTAGATCAGCTTAGCAATTTCCTGATTCAAATCCTTCTATCCTTCCCTTTCTTCAAAAAGTTTAATTTTCATAGGACTGAAATACTTCAGCCTAACTAAAGCATTTGGGCTTTATGTGGGGTAGAAATGGTAAATGCTGAGCAGGAATTGTTTATGATTGTCTCATGCATGAAACCTTATGATATATTGATATATTAAGCATATTGATTTCATTTGTTATTTATTTTACTGAAATCTTCTCCATGTTAAACCCCAATGTAAATGTCAGGAATTATATGTAAGTAATTGTCAAGGAAGAAATACTGATACAACAGGAACCAGGAAACCAAGATCTGAAGGAAATTTTCACCTAGAAGTCGCTATCATGACAATTAGTTTTTTTAGTCACTAAAAGACAGTGAAATGAGCAGAAATCAAATTGAAAGAAATATCCATAATGAGAATCACAAACCTTGAGTATTATAGTTAAAGATGTGTAAATTTAGTAGTTTAGATAAGAAAACAATCCCATTAAAAGGGTTTCCAAGCAATGAAAAAATATTTCGGTTTTAGTACTGTCCTATTTCTAGGACAATATCCTAGTTGAATCTGAATTCAGAAAAAATAAGTGAAATATTTAGACAAAATAGTCAGAAAAATATAAAGAGAATATTTATTATCAAGGAGAAGCTATATAAGGCAAAAAAAATTGTAAGACAAAATAAGACAAAGCAGAAAAAAAAGGACCCTGTCTGCTTGCATTTTATATTGTCAACCAGTGAAAATTTTGAAAACTGCTAGCAGTAGGAAAAAAAAAAAACTGGTTTAGAAATACCAGTATAAAGACTCTTTGAAATGGGCTATGGCATTTCTAAATTTTATATATTGATAGTACATCTTGTGCAAGTTATATATTTCATAAACAACAAGCAGAAAACCCCTAGTAATCTATTACAGAAATTAATAATTTCTTGCAAAATTTGGAGAAAGATATACAGTAGAGTATTTTGAGTTCACCCTTAAACAGTACTCAAATTAATTTTTAGAATAATTTAGGCTTAGAATAATTTAGGCCAGAGACATTAGTTCTGAGACCTTTTGCAATGGTTACTATGCATTTCTTAAGTTGATACAAATCTGAGTTCTGTGAATAAATAAGTGTAGCACGAATAATCTTGTGATTAATAATGCAAAAGTGCAGACACTTTACGTTTTCCTTCCGTTGGCAATTCCTCCATTTTTCTATCTCAGTGTATAAAAGCTTGGGAAATGATATGTACTAAGATAAGAGACCAAAATGCATTGCACATTAAAATTGCTGACAGGGCATTAAAACACAGAGAGAAAAAGAATCTCCTCATCTTCTGAAATACAGCCTAAATTTTATGATCAGTCTGTAGGTCTGTCCAAACACTTTCCCAAGTGAGTTTCACAGAACTGTAGCTGACATAGTCCCTGGATCTAAATGAAGGGGGGAAAATCTAGAGGAGAAAAGGACCATAAATACAGTATTCCTTCACAGATTTTAGCTGAAAATCAGGCATTGCACCTTCAGGGCAATGTTTTTATCAAAAACTCTCTTAGATGGGCATGTCTGGAAACACTAAAAGCACTTGGGCTAAGAATGTCAGAACTAAAAATACAGAAGTGGCTGGAAATGCTGTTGTGTGTCAACCTTTATTTGTCCTCTAAACCAAGAAAAAAGAACAAATGTATGCCTGTAGGCCAAAATGCAGAAGCTTGGGATTTTTTTTTTTCTCCTCTCCCTCCAACTTACATGAAATTTTTACAATGAATTGTAATAGGAGGTTCAGATGACAAAAATTACAGTGGTGTAGCCAAGAAAAACACCCATGGGGCTTTCTGCTTCCCTTGTGCCCAGCCTGATCTATCAGATCAGCCTTCTGGACTCAAATGCAACACTGTCAATAGGAATACATCATCTTTTTTGTGGTATAGAAGAGCTGTCGGTTGCAATTCCCATTATTCCAAGGCCAGGATTTTCCATTAGTGTAGCCACCTGCTGGGTTTCCCTTCTCAGGTTTAATGGAGTCTGAATTTGAATTTATCACCATCTGTGGGAAGACAGGAAATGAGAGGAGCATCACTAATTCCTTTCTTCATTTACTAAGCATAAGCATAATCTTTATAAGGAGATAGGCAGAAGCAGCAGTGATCAGGGAGACAGAGAAAATATTTTAACTCATATTGACATCAGAGTTCCAGACCAAGAAAAATGCAGTCTGTTCGTCAGTCAATTCCAGCAACAAAATGAATGTTTTCATTTCCTATGTAATTTTGTACCAAAACATGCAGATATGGGAGGTTATTTCATTTTTGCTTCCAAGGAGATCTCTGAAGACTTAATAATTTAGACTACAAAAAAAATAAAATTAAGGGCTTGGATGGCGAATAAGTTATCAGGGGGAGTTAAGAATACTAAATTATGGCTTTTTAAAAAAAAGGACTAAAATAATCCATTTGCATATTTTGTTCTTGTTTACCTGTCCCAAAAGAAAAATATGAACAGAAACATTAGGGAAAAGAAATTGAATAGAAACAACTGTTCAAGGGCAACATGAAAATCTTAAAAAATGAAACAAAAAGGAGAATTTCTGCATTATTATGAAAAGTAATATGTTTTTATTACAGAACACCCAAACTAGAGGAAATTGATGTTGTTTCCTTCTTAAACATAACAATAAAGATTCTTTGTGATGCTTTCATACAACGTTGCAGCTCAGTTTGCAGTCATCAGTGGTCCAGGAATCACAACTCCAGTTGCCTAACTATATGATTTGTTGTTGCTACCTGTTGAGGTTGAGGTCTATGCATTTCTCTGATTTGAACATAATTGCTACTTTAGGCTGGACGGAAGAGAAGGTGGAAGTACAAAATGTATATTTCAAGAAATCTTATGTGATACCCATTTGCCCTTATCAAAGGGGCACTGACATCCAATCTACATTTGTAAAATAGTTTGAGTTCAAGCCTTTCTCATGAATTTTTTAGACATGCTCCATTTTTATAATCTTTGGATTTATGATTTTGAACTTGTGAGGCTGCTCTCTTGTCATGTGGGTCAACAAAAGGATTTGACCAACCTAGATAATGTAAAGGAACGTTATTTATTGCTGTGAACAAATGATTCTAAGTGGAAAAAAATGCACAACCCCCCTCCAAACAAATAGCAATTAAATGTTTTTTCTCCTTCCTTTTCTTTTTACTTTTAAACTGTCTACATTCCTCTTGTATTGTAGGAATTTTTTGCATTGCAGTATAACTAAATAAAAAATCTTCAAGTGTGTATTTCTGGTGAAAATCACATGATATTGCGTCCATAGTGAGGCAGAGGATGAAAGAATTTCTGATTGTTTGATGACTTAATGAATAAACTGGATGATTGATTTTAACTTGTTTATTGCAGGTTTTGATTGTTAACTGACTTGTTATTTGTTGGAGACCTCTTGGTCTTGTCACACCATCAAATGTTGCAGCATGGCTGATAATACTACTACACTTTGCTTTGCAGACTAAGTTTAGCCACAAAAATGAATCCTGATAATTCTTATATGATTTGGTTCAATTATTATTTGCTCCCATTTTTGTCTTATGCCTACTGTGGATTTGTCCAGGCTTAAAATCAATAGTGAAACACTAGGGTGTGCATGTTGCTGGAATTACAGCTTTGTCATTAGATGTTATGAACTGCCTTTGACCATAAGCATTTTGAGATTTATTCACTGTTTTTAATTTATTTCTTAGGGCTGCATGACTGTGTGACCATATGGTACCCTAGAGATGGGTAGAGGATACATTTATACTACCTCAAAGCTTTTTTTCACAAGCGCATAGGCAGTTCATCAGGTTGTTGCAGTGATCATTGAATCACCAGAAAAAAAACAAAATCCAGCAAAAATATGAAGAACCTAACACATTAAGAGAAAATAGAGTCATATATATTCCCAAGGGGAATTGTAATTAAAGTCTTTTATACTGAAGATTTCCTTGTTGTCTGATTTCCTAAAGCTGAGGTCTACTGGAACTTTTTCATGCAATAGAACTGTTTTTATTAGTGAGTTATTTTTTATCTGCTTCTAGAACTAAAAGGATGATGAGGACAGAAATGTTATCTATTCATTGGCTGAAGAATTTACAATACAGTTGAGCATCTTGCTTTTAACTGCCTCTGTAAAAGCATTTAGGTTTTGATACAACATCACTCCAAATCTGAAGACATAGGAGTATTTTAAAGGCTTGTTTATGAATGAAAAATTACAAATCCAAGCCTGCATCTGATCTGCATTCATGAACCTTAATATTAGGGAAGAAAAACAAGGAGAAGACAGCAAATTCAAGGGGTAGTTAACCGTGGCTTGCCTGTTCTGTATGATGTCATACATATGGTTATTGTTATTCATACTGAGGGTGGCAACTTTAGTGATTCAAGACTAACACAAGAAAATCTGTCAGCTCTAGTTAAATGAGCATTGTTATTACCTCAGGTCAAGCAGATGGAGGGCAAACTTCTCTGCTGGATTCTGCTGCTATTTAATTAGTGTCCACATTTGTTATGTCAACATCATGCATCACATTTAGTTTAAAGGTTTGTTTTATTCCTAAAACAAATGCTTATAAAATTGTATTTTCTACATTCTAAGGGTTGATCTGGAAACTGAGGACCTGTGATGGATGCAGATTCCTTCAGTTACATTTTGGAAGAAAACAGTCAAAACAAAATGTGTAATACTTCCATAATGTTACACATGTGTTCTTCTTCTGTTTTTTTCTTGAAATAAGTATTTAATACATTATTAGAAACTCTTTACACATCAGCAATTCTTTTCAACAGAGAAGGGAAATATTTCTTCTCTGTATCTATATTGCTATATTTAGGGTGGTAAAACAAACAGACTGCAATAATTTTGCACTTAGTAAAACCTTTTGTTTTGTTTTATTCTGGAGGAAAAAAAATCTGTCTTGTAGAACACTTACTTGGAAAGTTCTTTCTTCATGCAGAAATCATGAAAATAAAAACAGAAAAAGGACAAAAAATGTAATTGTCACATTGTGTGTGCAGAGACTCTTTCAAGGAAGATATTTCTAAAAATTTTAATACATAAAAGGCCTGGACAAACATTTCATGTTTTTCACTTAATCCTAGGAAACAAAGAAAATCTTTCAGCAACTGCCAAAGTAACAGATGAAGAAGACTGATGGTTCCCAGAAGCAGAAAATAAAAAAGAAAATCTTGGCAGCGCAATGTTGTTAAAAGGTTTGCAGATTCATATTTGCTTCTCTGAAATCAGTGTTTTACAATGTTTGCAAACATTTAATATTGCAAGTTTGTAGGATTTATAAGGAGGAATTTTTCTGGCAACTATGCAGTGAGCATTAGGGAACATTTTTAATTTCCTTTTTGAGGCTTAGTCCTTATTTGATGGTTGTAAAACCTGCCTTCAAAAGGATTGATGTGTTGATTACACATAGAAAGGGGTTGTAGACAGGCTGTGCAAGACATGTTTTATGTGGTCTGTAGTCTTAGGCAAGATTTCTTTAAATGAAGTGAGTATTCAGAAGTGAATCAATGAAAGGTCACAGTGGCCATTTACATGTGGTCAATGTCTCCTACAAAAGAAAAAGGAAGTTTTAGCTCATGTAATCTCATTAGAATAATGACTTCCTTTTATTCCTTCTTTTATAATATCCTTCCCATCCTACATGCTCCTCATAAAAAAAAAAAAAAAAAAAAAAAGGAGAATTTTAGCAGATCAGATATAGCTGTCACGATAGCAACAAATTTTTAACAGATTTCCTCAAATATACTTCCATAATATTGATGTGTACAGATATATATCTCAAGATTTATTACAAGGACACATTTTTCAAAAAATTATAAATAATATAAGTGAAATAATATAAGTGTTCTTTATTATTTTAGTATTCTTTAGCTTGTTTACATATGACCTTTTATTATTACAGAAGTTTCTGTTCACTTCTGATTTGGATTACTCTGTTTTGCAAATGAAGGATCTCACCTAGTAAAAGCAGGATTGATTTTGTTGGAAGTCAAGAAAAAAAACTATTTCAAATCAGGAAGGGAGTTACAGGAAAGTGAACATAAATGTGCTCTTTCCAATTCAAAGATATTTGGCTTGATCAATTACATATTTTACAGAAACCCAAAGAAAAGCATGAGAGCCTGATTACATAAGAGATGAAGAATTTCCATTTGACATTTTAATAAACCTGCAGGCTGAATGGCCCGAGAAATTCAGAGTGTATAGACAAGTTTGTTCCTTGTTTCTCAGCTTTGTAGTATTTTGCATTTCATTGGGTCCCCTATCCCAACTCTGCTCGGCGATTCCTGGCCCCTCCGTACCCCACCTCTGCTATCAATCCCCCCTGCCACCTCTGGTCAGCGCTATTTAGTGTTGTTTCCTACAGCTAAGAAGGTTACTGGGGGGAAATATTCTGCCCCTCTTTCCTTTGCTCTAGTTGTCAAGTGTCTTTTGGAGATTTGTGTGTCCTGAGACTAGGTTACACCTAGGAACTAAATCCATGATGTAAGGAAAAATAGAAGCTTCCCAGGACCATGTTTTACTACAAAGTCCTTCACCTGAGACACCAGGAAAACTAAATGACAAGAGGAGTGAATAAAGAGAATGATAATCTAGTTTCTACATGCCATGTGTAGAAACATCATTTTTCTCTGTCCCAGAGGTCAATAGCATGATATTTGATGATACTGGAACAATTTAATTGAAAGTATCATAAAAGATTTAAAAGTATTTTCCAATCTCAGTAATCTCCATCATCAGCCATTTTGGTCATCACAAGTCATCCCATCTCCTCTGATTAAAAAAGTACATAGAAGACTGCAACTTTGAAAACTTTAGTATTTTGTCAACTTCCCATGTAGAGGAAATGGATATACACCAGGTTTTCCAGACAGTTTTCCCAGACAGCATTCATAGAAATAATAATAATAATAATAATAATAATAATAATAATAATAATAATAATAAAGAATACTAAAAAACCCCAAACAGCTATGTAAGGTGTTCCCTTCACTTACAAAAAAAAAAAAAAAAAAAGAATAAGATTGTTTTGTAATGTGACATTTAAAAGATGGCTGAGATAAATGAGAAGGCAGTGACTTCCAGACTGAAGTTCCTAAGAGAATAGCTTCCTCTCTTGACCTTCCCACTGAATGTCAATCCCAGCTTTTATCTGCACCCATTTCTGAAGTCTATTATCATGTCTCACTGTTTATTCAGTAAAGAACCTTGTTCTCTCATCTGCCCCTGAAACCTTGCTAAAGACTTGAAAAAATACCTGCTTATTAATTTGCACTTTAATCTAGTGCACATGCCTCATTAATTTTCCTTAGCCAGTATTCTTCCCTGTTTTAAATGCATTTGGTGTCATGTATGGCCTCTAGTAAATTTATCACCTTTTCACCAGAAAAATGCCATGGAATATTACCTTGCCTTTGAATGTATAATTAAACATACAAATGTATTTAATATTGAAGCTAAATTTGAATATGTAGGTACAAATAGAAGGATACAAAACATGTTCACATGTTTAGTGAAATATCAGCACCCCTTTTGCCTGTGAACCATCTTCATTATATATTCTTCACATCTGCCCAGGTCTTCTGTCCAGACTACTTTCTCTTTATTTCCTCTTTGGAATTCCTAAAAAGTAAAAAAAAAATTATTTTAAAGCAGTAAACAATTGATATCACTCATTTCATTAAGAAAATACAGTTTGTCATTGCTAAACCAAAGCATTTTAATAGATTGCTAAATTACTGTAATTCACAAGATTGTACCAGGGAGATATTTCACAAAGGGTCACAACATTACTTGAAATATTTTTAATACAGCTTAGCTGATTATACCACAGTTAAAACTTTGCTATTGTAATTTTAAAATTCAGTAAATACACCAATCTTTCACTTGGAAAATGAGGTTTCAGATCAGTACATTTCACAGATTCTGAGGCAGAGCATCCTTGCCTAAAGAACAAAGAGCCTGTGGAACTAAAAAAAAAATTGTTACAGGAAGAAATTAGAACATAAATATTCAGACAAGAGCCTATGGAATTAATCACGTAGAGAAAGACACATTTTAAGCATCTGTGCTTAAAAAGAAATGTTGGGCAGTAGGAAAGGTTATGTTTAGTGTCTACAGGCAGTGATCAACAGCATCAGAAAAGGAATGTGCTGGTCTTCAAAATTATGTAAACCCATGGGTAGCAAGTACACAGGCTAATTGAAAAGGGCTGTTCTAACAGGTGGCTAATTCATAGGAAGAAGATATTTGAGGCTAAGTTAGCTGAATAAGTTGGGACTTCCATTCTCTCTCACTAAGTCACAAAAAGAGAATTAGAATCTTTAACATCTTTCTACATTTTAAAATACAATATTTTATTACTTTCTATGGGTATTTATGAGGAATTACTTTCCCTAAAAGAGCACTTTTCTTCCCTAAATTCCAAAAGTAGAGACAATATCAAACTCAATTTTTACACCATGTAAAAAACCCAATAGTTGCACTTGCGGCTTAGAGAACTCTGACAAATGTAACATTATTGTATTTCAGGGGACCATGGGTAGGGAATGGTAAGAGTTTTTCTGTCAACACTGATCATTAGAATTAGAACTTTCTACTATTGTAACCAAAACAGGTTATAACTTAGTGTATACACTGTAAGCCACATTTTCAGAAGGAAAAATAGTTGTGACTTTAACTGGAATAAAAGAAGAGATATATAATTACATTGCAGAACCTAAAATCCCAGTCACTTAAGGTCAAGAAGGTAAAAAACTAAAAATTTACAAGCCATAGCACATCAGTACTTGCTGAACTCTATCACTGCCATGTGGAGAAGTAAATAAATGTATTTAAGAAAACAGACAGCTAGAAACAAACAATTTTTTTATTATTATTTTCAAATTAGAGGAACATCTAAAGATTAGCACTTTGGATTCTGAAGATCAATTAAAAGATAAAAATTGCAAAAACAAACCTCAAAAATAATAATCATATTATAGCAATATTCTTCTGTCAAGTAAGACAAAGCATCAAATCAAAGTAACAGAGGGGACAAGTTCCTAAACCTATTTTATAGAAACTCTCTGCTGTTGTTATTAACTTGCCCTTTTAGACGAAAAAAAAAAGGTATGTTCACAGACACCACCCAAATGCTTCAACACTATTTACTGAATAAATTTTCTCTGACTCTTTAGGATTGTTGATTAGGAGTTTGAAGTTTCTTTAAAGTCTGGATTTTTCTGAACTATATTGACCATTGAGGGAAAAAAGAAGTTTTTGAATTTTGGTAAATATTTGTTGTCAAATATTTAACCTATTTCTGACTCAGCTTCTCCCTGAAGAGCTTCTTTTATCAATAACCTGTTTGTTAAAACAATGCCTATGATGTACAGACTTGCATGATCCCTCTTCATCTGTCTGACTCTATGACCCTTCTGTGTTTCTATGAATCTTTAATCATCAAATGTGCTGCATGTCTCCTCTATATCAGCCAAAACAATAACAGGTCAATGGTTCAGTTGTCTCTTCATTGTCAGTAGTCCTGGTACTTTTTCTCTCGCAGAATATTCTCATTTTAGGTATGGTCACACATTTTGGTGCTGTAGTAACAGAAACATTAGCAGAAGTGTTTTAGTTCACTCCTTATTTATTTCTATTCCAAATTTAGTTATTGTGTTGCTTTTAGTTTAACCAGGGAGGTAATTTAAGCACTGTTCTTATCTTTCAAGAAGGAAATTTCAGTGTCTGTTTCAGCAAGATGGAAAATCATGTGCCTAATTTAGAGACTAAATAAATAATTATTAATAAATTTATACAGAAATGAAAAAGAGAAGAAAAGAGAAAACAAAGGCAGTATGATTAAAATATACACTCCAGCCCTGTACTACTGCAATACAATGTCATGAATAAGAAAGTGTTCAGACTACAACCTGCTAAAACCAGAAGCATGGAAGGTTGGAACTAAACAGCTTTCTAAAGCTTTATAATTGCTTCTTGCTTACAAAACCTGGTATAGATGTTTTGTAACATTCTCCAGTTGGTTAGCAATGATCAACAATAATCATATGCCTGTATGCACACAGAGATACTATGTACTACTCTCTGAAACAGCTAAGAAACTCATACAATCTCTTTTTCATCAGAATATAATACTGAAAAAATTACTTATGTTATGCTGCTAATCTTATTGTCTGCTCTACTCTCCTCATCAGTAATCTATAGAATATTGTGAAACAGTTAGAGATGTCAGTCTGTGATTTCAAAATTCTTGATGTCTCCAGACCAGAAACAGCATTTGAAGCTCCATCCTAAAAAGCACAGTCAATAATTTTGCTCCTTAGGTATTGGAGATCGGTAGGTATCACAGCTTTACCCTTGTAAAGCATGTATATAGAGGAAATAAAGAGTTTTCTCAGCAGGGAAATAAATTCTACTTTTCACATTTTTTCCTCTGCAAAAAGAGTTCCAAAAAGATTGATTTTAAATACAAGGTTGATAATGTTTTCATTTGTCTGTTGTAATGGAGCAATACCTGTATTGTTATATATATTACAAACAAGCAAGAATGCTGTGATTTGAAACATATATGTAGAGATGGAAGGACTGCACAAACTCAGTAACCAGCAGATTATCAATCATTTGTCCACTGGGAATAGTTAGAAACCCTTTAATAACATTAAATACGTGCAAACATTTTTCAGAATTGTTGTCTAAATAAATAATGTTAAATTAAAAAACATCTGAGACTGTAGTGCTGCCAGACAATCTTCTGGCTCAGTTGATTTTAATACAATGCCTATTTTGCAAAACCATTAGCCTATGGAACTACACAATCAAAACTGCATTAAACATTAACCAAGAAGAAGCTCAAAATTATGAACCAGCCTTGGTATGCCAATTCAGCTCCATATTTGGGAAGTAACACCAGTTATCGAGCAGTCAGCTATGACTTAGGGGTCTATGACCACTAGAGACCATCAGAGGGACTCCTGGGACAGATGAACACATACAGAATGGGAACATATGTAGTGATTTTGGGGAAATGATTATCATATGTATGTTCACATACATATGTATGGGAAAATCAATGAATATGTATGCAAAACATAGCTTTCCCATAGTGTATATATATGGGAGCTTTTCTATGTTTGAGATGAATGATAGGCAAAGATATCCCCCATACATCCAGAGCTATAATAAACATGCCTGCTACTTAATGTTGTATTGTTGTTAAGGAGTTTTTGACCATCTTTTGGTAAGAGTTTCTGGCGACCCAGAAGGTACTCCAGAATTTCAATGGATCTGAGGAATCACTTGGAAACACTTGTACTTTTGGTACAAAGTATTGTAGGAGTTGGTGTCCAAAGTATACTTTGAACCACAAAAACTGGCCCAGGTCTGGCACCTTAAATTATAAGATCAGTATCCAATCTCTAAAGAAAGGGAATATTTGTAAACAGAATGTTCCCAGGATGAAATAAGACAGCAAACCTGTAGCGGTGCGTGAGCTGTGCTCACAAGTTTTGGGTTTATGTTATTTATGTTGGGAAAAAGGTCTTTTCTAAACCCCTCTGTTTATAGCTGCATTCGCAGTGGTTTGTCCCCTCCCCCTGGAGCCTGCCAGTCATCCAGGAAAGCCTCTCCCCCTTCTGGAAATCTCGGGGAGACCCGGCTTCTGATTGGAACAGGTTCTGGGAATCCCCTCCCCCCCTCCTCTCCAGAGATTGGCCCTTTTTGTGTGTCAATCTACCCCCCAACTCCTCCCTTTCTATCCCCTATTGGTGGAAAGTTTATGTACACGCCCCCTGGTACCTGTCCTCTTAAGGGGGGACTGGGCGGGGTTTCGCTCTCTCACCCACCACCGATGAGGAATAAACATCTCCTGTGAAACCTCAGAAGAGAGCCTTCCTTTCCCTTCGCCATTAGCCACTAATTTACATCTAGTGCTAGCCAGCCAGAAAGCCCACCGCGTGGGGGTTGCTGCAGAACTGTCCAGTGGGCCCTACCGACTGCCGCCAGAAGCCGGGCAAGGCAAGGATCACTGATCAAGTGATCCACGGAGGGCAGAAACGCCACACAAACCTAAACCTGGCTCTTCAAACCATCAAGCTCATGACCTTAAATGAAGATGAACAATCCCCCCAAAGCAGACCAGGGGAATCATTCTCATCTGAGTTCTGGGTTACATTATTGGTGGGGAAGGAAAAGATAGATTTTTTTTTTTTTGATTGATCCAAGAGCAACTTAGTATAATCAGAACCTGTAGGCACTGTGGATGTGACAAGGAGAAAAAGTAGTAGGCCTTTTTTACAACCATTACCATTTAAATTAGGAAAACAGTGGGGGACACATGAAGTTTTATATATTGTGGAGTGTCCAGGGTCCCTTACAGGAAGAAACTTGTTGAGTAACTTCAGTGCAAAAATTATCGTTGAAAATAGAGAAATAATAATAAAAATTAAAAAAATCTAAAATTCTGTGAGCAAGAACTTTTATATTGTAGGAGCAGGTAGAATAATAAGAAACACCTGAGGAGGTGGAGAATTCAGTAACTCCTTTGATGTGGCCTACGGATGCACCCAGAGAATCTAAATTGGAGATGCTGGTAAAAATGCCACTGAAGCCCAGCTCTAAACTAGTAAATTAAAAAAAAATAATATCCAGTAGGACTAGACATGACACAAGGATTGACTAAGTTAATTGATAAATTCCTGTAATGTTGTTTAATGGTAGAATGTGACATTATAATATCCCAATTTTACCAGTAAAGAAACTAAATACTAGAGAATACAGGTTAGTACAAGATTTAAAAGCAGTAAAACACTCTTTTAACTTCCCTTATAGAGAAAGGCAAATGACTAAGAATGTTTCTTAAGGATGCATCTTAATGATGCCTTTTCCCATATACCTCTTCACCTAGAGAGATAAAAATTATTTGCTTTATAATGGGGGAATTAAAACACTGGGTGGAAGGTGCAGCTAACATGGACTGTGTTACCTCACTGCTTCAAAAATTGCCCCATTATATTTGGCAATCCATTGGCAAAAGAATTGGAAAGCTGGAAAAAAGATATTTTGGACAGAAACTTACTAAAATATATATTGTATTTTCCTAGCAACCAAGACCGAAAGGTAGTGTCTTGATGCTACATTAAAAGTCTGTTAAATTTTTTGGGATAAACTGGATACAGGACATCAAAGAAAAAGGCACAACTAGCCAAAGAAACAGCAACATTTCTTGGTTTTGAGAGCTTGCAGGATTAAAGAAGTTTTGGGAAAAACTTAAAAGAGGACATCTGCCAGACTGGAGCCCAGGATTTTAAAAGTTGGTATTCTTTGGTATGGCTGGGTGGTGTGGATTATAGACTGCCAATTAATAGGTATTGGAAAAACCCTTGTATGATCCTCTACCAAAAATACACAGTACAGACTACTGAGAGTCAGAGGGCCTTTAAAGCCCTAAAAAGAGCCTTTATGGCAGCCCCTGCTTTGAGACTTCCAGACTTAAGCAAACCATTTGAGGTATTTTGTGTGAAAGGGTGCACCTGGCATGAGGAGTATTGGCTCAGTATTTGGAGTCATGGAAGAATCCTATGGGGTACTTTTCCAGACAATTGGACCACATGAGTAAAACATGGATCTGATGCTTAAGCGTGATGGCAGCTGCAGTGCTTTAATCCAGAAAACATGAAATCTGACATAGGATTACAGTATAGGTACTCCACAAGGTAATAGGTGCTTTGGAATCAAGAGGGAGGATGCTGAATTACCAAGTTGTCCTATTGGAGCAGGACAATGTTGAATTTAAGGTAACTACTTCTATGAACCCTGCCATGTTTCTACAGGCTTCAGAAGAAGCCCAGAGACCTTTGTACCATGATTGCCTGGTAACACTGAACAAGTATGTTCTGGCAGATCAGATCTCAAGAGCAATCCCATCCAGGACCTGAAAATGGATGAGAGCAGCAGGTACCAAATGGAAGATGGTCAGCTGGGAATATCAAGTCCAGGTTTTACCTTTTAACCCATTAGTATAAAAAGCAGAATTAAGGACTTTACACTCAAAATTGCTGAAGGAAAAAGAGTAATACATGTACTGATTCAAAACATGTTTTTGGAATATTACATGCCCATGGAGCCATATGGAAGGAGAGGGGATTGTTGTAAGCATATGCATTTCCTATTAAATACAAAGAAGAAATTAGTCACCTAGTAAAGAGTGTGCAAAAGCCAAAAGAAGTGGCTGTGATGCACTATAAAACCTGTTAGTTTGGAAACTCCTCAGTTAGTACAGGGAATTGATTAGCTGATAAAACAGCTAAAGAATTTGTTGAAAAAGATATCATTGTACTAAAACCTAGGAAAACATTTTGTCCTAGAACAAAAATCAACTTACAGGCATCAGGACAGGCAGCTAGCCACATTATAAGAAACTATGGAAAATCCACCCTGTTTATTTATACTGTTGTACATGTATAATTTTAATTCAACCTCAATATAAGAAATACAGAATTTCTGAGCTACTTGAGAAGACTGATGTTGTTAGAACAGTTAGAATACTGTAACGTGCCACCCAAAGCAAAATCTGCCATGTGCTAGCATTACACTCCTGTTTTCAGAATATTCTTAAGTAGCAGTAGAAAGCCAGATTTCTATACCTTTAAAAATCTACATAGACAAAGATATCAGCCTTACAAGAATTTTTTGTCTATCATCAATCAAAACTTTAGCACTCCTTGTCTTGAAATTACACTTTCTGATACTTGAGATATGTATCCAAAAAGGGTAGTTAATTTAAGTAATTTTGTCTTTTTCTCTCAATGTACAAGGTCATTAATTGCAATTGGGACCTTCATAAACCCTAGTCTGCTGATGGGGCAAGAACTCTATTGTTAAATGTATTATGGCAGGGTTGTCTTTGGAGATTGCCTGCTTGATTGCTTTGTAAAGGCCCAATGGCACACAGCAATTAAAATCCATAGACCTTTATAACCCTACTGATGTTTTATGGGCCTTTTTGTGCCCTTCGGTGTGGTTTACCATTTGTGTGTCTCCCAGTGGATCTTCTTTTCAGAATTCAAAGAGGAATTTTTTTTTCCGGAGTGATAAAGCTAGTTATACATATATACAAAAGGTTAATGACTATTTTCAGAAAGAGCTTATGTTTAATGTCATAGGGTGAAAGTTATAGTAAAGAACAATTAAGTAAAATCACTTGCCAATTTTCTCATTCTCGAAGTATTTAGATACAACCACTACTTACACAGAGCCCATTGAGTTGGTAAGTTACTGGATGATTTAAAACTTTTCACTTGGTTTTGTAAAACAAGTCTAACTTCTTAAACAGAACTAAATAATTGGACAGTGTTTCTATGTGTGTCCATATACACGTAGTATGAAAATATGCCAGCCTCAGAGCATGATTCTCAATATCTTCACTCAGTGAGTCACTTATGGACCCATTACACAGTGGTGGGCCCATGAATGTTACGTTCTTAGAAGGTATGTGGCTTCTTACTGATTTGTTGAAATGCTTTCCTTTGGTCTCACTTACCAATGAACTAACCACCTTAAGACAGAATCACAGAATAGTTAGGGTTGGAAGGTTCCTCTGGAGATGGTCTAGTCCAATCCCTAAAGACACCAAGACAACTGTTTAGCAAATGGGAGCCATGTTTTTCCCACACCTGTGGTTTCACAGACAAAACATTCTTTCAATAACACTTAAGTATTTGGGGTCATAATCAATATAGTGATCTTTACATTAAAAAATGTATCTGTTTGTATGATTTCTCATTTTATATTTGCATCATGTTTTCAAGGACAGGAGAAATGACTGCTAAAATTAGGGTAGAATAGCTATTAATTAAGTTTACACCTGTGATTTAATGGAGAGGATAATGCCTGCTACTAGAAGGAAATAATAAGAATTTCCCAGACATCTTATGAAACATTTTTTAAAAATCCATTTCGGTATGTAATAGAATAGGTGCCTTTGGAGAACTAAGTTACACAACACTTTAATTCTAAAATGGTATATAGAGAAAAATTGATAGAATGGTAGAAAAAGAACTAAAGATGGAACAGGAAACTAAACAGCCAGGAACTTATTTTCAGGATGCCTCTTGAGAACACAAGAATTCAGAACTGCAAAGACAAACAGTTTTAGAGCCTAGCAAATAAGGAAAGACTATTTATATATTTTCTATTGAGAAGAAAGGATAGTTTAAATTTGAGTTACCTATGACCTGTTGCTTCCCAAACCACTTTAAAAATTTGCAAATCTAAATGCATTTTTAATTTACTCTAGCCACTGTGGACCCCAAAGTCTATATTATTGAAAGCTGAAAATAATTTGGTGGCCAAAGTGGACAGTCAGAAATTCTCATTAAAGTTGCTTAAGCCCACAGTTATCATAATTAAAGACATTTAGCTTTAAAGGTATAGCTAGATTCCAAAACTGTCCAGCAAAATCTCTATCATTACCAATGACACACAAGATACTAATTGTTAGAAGCTAGAAGTGTTATAAGCCAGTGATAAGCAGGAAGGTAATTACTTTTAGTTAAACTCGTTGTATTTCATGTGGAAATCAGAATGACACAATGAATTCAGAATTTTATAACACCGAAGTAAAAACACCACTTTCTGATTTGGTCATCACAGCTGGTGGTCTCCACACAGCTCACAGTTTACCTAAATACATATTTGATTTTCTCATGTCACAACCACAGTTATCATGGTGTCCTTGGTTTTTTAGATGTTATTATTCGGAGTTGTTTGATTATTAAGTGTACCAACTGGTGTCAAATGTATTTTGTAGCCATGGATTCCTTTCACTTAAGCAAAGAACAACAGCATAGTGTCTACCCTCAACAGGTAATTCTTCTTTGTAGGATTCAGTTTCCACCTCTCAGTTGTCTTAGAGTAATTGGGACCACAAACAAGAAGAAAATCTGTTGACCTTCAAAACAGAATTTCTTTTGGCCCTTTGAGTTTTCATCATTTAGGCCTTATCTCTGAAGTTGGAGGCAAAGAGTACTTGGTCCAGTTTTTGATAAGAAACAATAGGCAGGTGGTCTAACAGCAAATTTCATCATAGCTAAGGTCCTAATATGGATCTGAAATGAAAATGTTGAGGGCTCTTATGCAGACAATTAATGGGATCTGAATTCAATTTCTTGCAAATTAAATCAGTACTGGTAAAAGGAAGGGATTTTTTTCTATTTACTCTCTTCTCATCTAGCCTTCCTTTTAATAGAAAGATGCCTACAAGTCTTTCACCAATCCATTTGTTTATTTAAAGAAAGGTAGAATATGTACATTAAAAAAACCAACAACTTCATGTTTGCTCTTATGCTGAATATAAGATGAATTTGGAACAGGGATATTTTCAATGAAATGGAACACACAATAGATTTTCTCATAAAACACAAATGTTTACTGACAGATTAATACCTCTTTCTCCTTGTTAATTTTCTTGAGTGTTTTTGCATTGCTCTGGAGCTGTTTTGTTTGGAGCTTTCTAATGTGTACACAGCTCTTCATTTAGTGTTAATTGTATAGCTAAGTTGAAAGCAATAGAACTGTTATGACTTATTCTAGGTGAGAGTATGATCCTCAGAAATGTAGTGAATCTTTTTTCTTTCTGTGAATAAAAGATCGAAAGATGAGGAGGAATTTGATACATTTCATACGGTAATCAAAATGGATTCAATGAAGAGACTGAGCTGTCCATTGAGGTCCTCTCCACCATGACATTCATTTAGAACTTAGAGGAATATCCATAATATTCAGCTATCGTTAAAATTTAAACCCTTTTTTATCATTCAGAATATTTATATGGGAGTGAAATACTGCAAGAAAATGTAGTGACAGAAAAAGGGAGAACTGATTCAAACTGAACGACAGTAGGTTTAAATTAAATATTAGGAGGAAGTTCTTTGCTATGATAGTGATGAGGCACTGGAACAAAGATGATGTAGATGACTTATCCCTGGAAAGAATTCAAGGCCAGGCTGGATGGGGCTTTGAGCAACCTGTTCAAGTGCCCATGACAAACATGTTGGAAATAGATGATCTTCAAGATCCCTTCCAACCAAACCCATCCAATGATTCTATGATTCTATTTATTTGCAGCACATACTTTCTAACATAATGTGTGGAATTATATGTTGCACCCTGGTTTGTTTCATTTTAAAATACAACCGGTCAGAAGTTTTAAACTGTGTTCTAACAAATATGGATTACATTATAATAAAGAACAGATGAGTAAATGAACTAGTGCACTAAGTGCTTCTGAGCCATATGAAACTACAGAGCCTTTGTGAATAGAGGTTTTCTATTTATTGAAAGGTAAATGGCATTTATGGCATTTAAAGTGTGCTTGATCCTCAATATACCATGGTGATTCTCAGACTCAAAGCAATAAAGCATGTTAAAGTCCTGCCTCATTTACAGGACTGCCACCATTCATGTGGTAATGTTGGTGTAAAGATCAAGCAGAAGGCTCCTCAAAGTGGAAGGACATTTTACCTTTCATATGTGCATCAAAGAGTTAGACATTTTAAGTGTAACGCCTCATGAAGACTTCAGTACTATGTAGATTGTTTTTGAGAAGTGTAATGTCTTACAGACACATGAGCAAAGCTCATTGAAATCAGAAGCATGTAGCCTGAACTGCAGACTCAGGTCACTCTTGTGCTACAGTGGTGACAGGGTTTAATTGGATCTCTGTGCCTCAGTTCTGGAGCTCTTGAGGGAAAACAACTGAAGTTGAAGACTTGTGCAGATGCCTTATCCTGGTAATGAGAGGAATCTATTTGGTCTAGTTTTAAGTAAAATAGCTGAAATAAAAGCTAAATTAAGGCTTTCTGACATGGATGATCAGTGATTGCAAACCAAAGTCTTAAAATTAGTTGACATTTCATATGGTAATCAAAATGGATTCAATGAAGCGACTGAGCTGTCCATTGAGGTCCTCTCCACCATGACATTCATTCAGGAAAAGTAACTCATCAGAGACACTTTGATGAAATCTGTTAAGACACTGTGGGAAAGTATCTTTTTTGGGAAAATGAATACACTTTGAAAGGTCTGAAGGTTTGTGTTGTTAGATTCTGAAGGTAATGCAAATAAGACACAATAGAAAACTGTGTTTGGTAGCTGAACCCTAAGAGAAGACAATTCTCTGTCTTTATAAATAAAAAATGATAGATTTTATCACACAGTTATTTGAGGCAGAGATAAAACATTTTTGATATAAAATGATACTGCAAGCTAACTACAAGAAACATGAAGCAAGAGTAGAAATTCTTGCAATTGCTTCCAAATAAGTATATTCTAAGTTTTAAAGACTCTTATTATGAAAACTCCAAAGGAATACTAAGCAGAACAATCTTTTAATTAAATCTACATTTGCAAAACTTCAGTGAAAATGTGCATTTTGCATAGGTCAAGTTACCAGATTTGTCCCCTACGTGTATATCTGTTCACTGCAATTTCTCAGATATGCAAGGGTAGAAACATGAATTTTCAAAATCAGGACTAAATTTATTAGTTCTGATTGGATTATCTCCAATAAGTATGAAATGTAGTGTTAATTAGAGTCTGAAATGTGTTCCTTTGTATTTATTTTTGTTTTACATAGTACTACATTATTGTTTACACAAATGACCCCTGCCCCTGTGAGTGCTCTGCAAGAGTACTATTTTTCACAAACAATTGTGAGTAAAGTAGCTTTTATTCTTTGTTTAATTTTTTATTTCCTTATGGAGGCTTTCAATTAGATAGAATCAGTCAAGGTGAGAAAATTCAAAGATTATGTTTTTGAATTTTATTTTTATTTTCAAATCAGTAGTTTGTTTTAAACACTAGATTTCTTTTTAAGCCAAAAGCTAAAATGATGTGACATTAAGGTATGGGCCATTCACTTAAGAGCTGGACTTGATGATTCTTGACAACTCAGGATATTCTGTGATTCTGTGATTCTAAGATAACAGGCAATTTTGTTTGGAGACTGATTTTTTCCCTCTGAAACACTCTAATATAGGACTCTTTTCCAGAATAAGTATTTTTATAAATGTTCATAAACAAGCACAAATCCACTCCCTCTTTTCCTGAAATAATGGTGAGATGTGACACTTTTCCATATGAATTACCCTACTCCATAAAATACAGGGGTTCAACAATAAGGGTAAAACCTTGTGCCATGTTTGACTTTTCCATTTCTAAGCTCTTGTAATAATGTTAACTGTGTCTTTTATGTGTTAATGTACACTAAAGAATAAAATGGGCTTTTTTCATGACTTTTTCATTTTTCCTATGGTCTCTTGTTTTTTCTAAGATATCAAAAAATTAATGCATCTAACTTATCACAGTGTGCTGTTAGAGCATCCCTTTCTTCATGCCCATGCCATGGAACATCTCTTGAGTCACTAAAACCCATCTCTCAGAGTTTGCCTTTGGAGAGCCACCACCATGGCTCTCCAAACAGATGAACAGCAGAGGCCTGTACTGTATGGTGCTTTTCCACAGCAGGAAATACCTACTCTATTACCAGATCTCACCTTATGCAATTCTGATAGTACACTGTAACAGGAGTGATATATTCTTTTTAGGAGTCAAAACTAAATAAATTATAATACAGCCAAACACTTTTGGACTTAAATACATGGGGTTTGCTAGTCTAACAAATGTCATTTATATTACTGTGTTAAGAGAAGGTTGCAAAGCCACTCTTTGGATTCATAGTGGTGAAGTTGCATGGAAGAAGGACTTCAAGTCTTTTATTTCTCATATGTGTACACCCAGAGATGACAATCTCCAACAGTGTTTAATTGGAGACTTGAAAAACGACTTCAACTAAGTATTTTCTTTTTTTGCTTCATCAAAGATTCATCTTTGAAGTGCACCAAAACCTAAATTAACTTCAACACACATTCCCAGCAGCTGTGATGAATATGGGAATTATCTGCTCCTAAAATCAAATCCCTAAGAATGCTAAATACATTTAGATAACTCTATAAAGTTGTGAACAGAGGAAAAAAAATTGTGTCAGTACTTCCTGTCAAGTCTTTCGTGTGAGCCTGTGTAACGACACAAGTCTGTGTAATAGATGGATACCGATGTCCACAATAGATGGACAAAATCCAGGTAAGTGTTCCTATCCAGAAGTAAGGTAAAGTTAGAAAGGTCTCGTTGTAGTCCAAAAGCAAAACACTCAGAAAAATAAATAAATAAATAAATAAATAAATAGAAACATATGTCACCCTATTTATTCAGGAGATACACAATTTACTGCAAAGTAAAAATTTTCCCTATGAATGGAAGGGTGCCTGAGGGCTATTTCTGTTTTATGGAGTACCTTGAGAATAATTCAGGTTTGCAGTTCAGTAGATCAATAAGTAGAGAAGCTGAGTACTTCAACTAAAACACAAACAGTAAATATGATCTTCTACCATATAAGTAGAGGTATTAAGTCCCACTGTGAATATAATAAAACAGTATGACATAGAATCCCAGCTACATTATAGACTCCATTACTGTGATGATTGATCAGTAAATGTATGTTATTCATTACTGACAACATTGTCAGGTTCAAACATAAACTGATTAATAATATTATTATCAGAAAAGTTTCCATGTCATTTTAATCCAGATGCAAGGAGGAAAGCTGGGTAAATTTTAAGAGACTTAAATACATTGTCAATGGGTTTGTATGTGCAGAGGAATCTACAGGCCTTCAAGTATACCAACACCACATGAACGTATGCTTACTATTACAATACCACATGGACAGCAAACTTTAACAAAAGTTGAAGAAATACGCTGAAAACAATAGCAGTGACATTTTCCAGTGAGACAGAAATCCATCATTTCAATATAGGTGGGCTGAAGCATGGACAAAAGAAACATGAGCTCTTGTGAGCAAACTATGTACAATTGCTATAGGAAAAATGAATTGCTATAGGAAAAATTAATTGAAGTCCCACCACTTCTGCCTACAGCATAAAATATTGTCTCCAATGTTCTTGCTTCTGGAGGTCAAACTGATGAGAGGTCTTCATCTATATGTCATTTACATAACAGCAAAACCAGGCTGTGTAGCCTAAGCCACTGAACACCATTGAAAATTAAATCCTTGATCGTTCAGACTTATTTTGAAGGAAGAGGGAGAAAGTACAGGAGGGAGAAAGTACAGGAGAGTCACAATCAACATCAAGGTCTCATTGATGGACTTAAACATCTAGTTTAAGTAATATCTGAATTCATCATAGTCACTTGGGCAGTAATTGTAAGGATGTGGCCCTATCTTATGCTCCATCTAACACTATTCCAGATGTACTGTCATGGGCTTTGACGGGCATTTTCATTAAACTGGGACTGTATCAAAACTACTCCTTTTTTTGTCCATGACAGCCATGAGATACAGTCATTTAGGACAAGACAATAGTTACTGGAACTCTAGGTGGCTTTTAATAGTGGGATTTCTGAGTAGGATAAGCTTGGGGGATGACAAAGAAAAGCCCAACTTCAAGAGGTGAAAGTAGACAGAGGACCACAAGAAACAGGAAATTTCCAAGAAGATACGATTTTTCTGACAGAAGGATTTGTGTATGTTCATGAAGAAGGCCACTTGTATGTGTGACCAAAGCCTATCTTTGTGCCTAATTCAGAATTGTTTCCATGAGAATTTGTAAAGCCTCAATGAAAGTGTGGGTGAACCATTTCTTTCAATAGAATATATACTTGTTATTCTCTTTTAGCTCAAGAACAAAGGTCACATTTTCCATTTGCTCTTTTTTCCTCAATTTGTATTAAGAACAGTCTACTTTTAAAATAATGAAAATATAGCTGCACAATATTTTTCACTGAGGTGTTAGTTATTAAGAAAATAAATATAGAAGTAAATCTATATCATAAAACACTCTTCAGAAATGAACAATATTAAAACAGGCAGGTGTTCAACTTTGTCCAGGAAATTCTGCTCTTTTACACAAAAGAAGTGTATATCTCATGGATGCTATTTCATAAATGCCTTGAACTTTTCATTGTGAGGCTTGTGGTCCTAATTTTGATTGTGCTTACTGCATTTTCTTTTACTGCTTCTTAGAAATAATATATGACACTGCTTTATAGTTTTAGCCTCTGTTTTTCTCAATCCAAACATTAATATCCAAACACATCAATGGATTTATTATGAAGGCAGGACAAAAAATTGAAGAGTCAATAAAAGAAAGGAAAACAAAGTGACATTATGTACCTTTGGGCATAATTATATTGTTGCTTTTGCTGTTGCCTGTTCATTTGTTTTCCAGGAAAATGGAGGAATGTGCAAAGAAAATAATTTTACTTTCATAAAGGAGTTGATATTGAACATATGTATCATGGCACAAAATCCTACATTTCTATGCAACAGTTATGAGAATTTCTCCTAGAATACTAAGAAACACGTTTTCTTAGAACTGCGGGAATTAATCATCTTAGGGTTAAACTTGAGCAATTTTTAATTTACATGAAACTACACAATGCTTCATTAAGGAATCTGGACTTCCTCTCTATTCCTGGTGTTCAGGTATACCTCTGGAAGAAATGTACAGTGCTGAAATTTTCTGTTTGAAACAGAATAGTTGAAATTTTCCATTGATGAAGAAATCTCCCCTCTACTTGGATTTTAAGCATCTGACTACTACCTGTGTGTGCAGCTTGGCAAAACTGGACATTAGTGTTATAGGCAGTTCCATCTCATATTTCTAGAAAATGTATTCCTCCAAACCTTATATAAGAATGAAGAAAATTTCTTAATCTGTGTTCTGCACTTTCTAGAACAGATTTCAGACGTAAAAATTAGAATGCAAACCCCTTGAGTGCAAATCCCTTGAGAAAGAAAAAGGAAAATTGATGGGGAACATGCAGTTTATTGAGTCTGTACCACCACAGGAGTAGTTTTTGGTAAGTGTGAAAAACAACAAAAAATCCCTCCTTTTTGTGGAACAAAATTAGGACTAATTTCTCTTGTATCATTCTAACAGGCTTTCCTTGGCTGGCTGATTTCCATCATAATCATCCTCCTGGGAGTCAGAAAATTATTTCAGTGGCCACTTTGCAATAAGGGACCTATGTAGTATTTTAATGTGTCAGGTTCTATTTCACATGTACATTTCTTTCTGTGTCTAGTAAGCAGCAATAATTTCTCTAAAAAAGTAAGCATCGTGTTGTAATTCTTAATTATATGTTAATTTCTTTTTTCTCCCTTCCCTGCTCTGCCTTTCTCCCCTTTCCCACTCAGTTTAAAATTTTAGCTATACTGGAATGTTTGCAAAACAGGTAGTGCAAGCTGTAAGAGTCGGGACTTGGTGGTCCCTGATTTTTGCCTCATGACCCTTCATCAAGGCAGAAAGCAAGGGGGCTTGGGCACCTAAGCCACGGTGCGTGTTTGGCAAGCATTGAACTGCAGGTATGTCCACTGGACCGGAGCTGGCTGCTCCCATGGGAACTTGTATGAGGACAATGGACAGTTTGGACAGCCTGTGCTTACCAGCAGCTAGGGACTAGACCAGTTTGCCCCAAACTCGCCTGCTGAACAATCGTACCTGGTTCCCAGAGCAACAGACCTCACTGAGGCACTAATTTTGAAGACTTTAGAAAAGCTATGTATATTGCTGACTTAGCTGAAAATATAAGCTTTGCTGAAATCAGTTAAAACTTAGAGGATGGTTAAAGAGAGACCGGATTTTAGATAAGCTATCCTGTATCTAATAACTCATTGCTTGTCAACTCTGTGTTTGTGTAAAGCCTCCTTGCAGAAGCTAATAAATACCCCAGGAATGCAAAACAGTTGCAAACCTCCTGTTTTCAGAAACAACCTATTGAAATAGGCCTGGAAAACAGGAAACAGGGAGTCCTACCAAGGATCCATGAATCATGACACAGCAAAAGGTTGAAAGGTTAGAACGAGGAAGACTAATTTTACTTCTTCATTTCTAGTGACCCCTTCCCAGAATAGACCCCCGACTCATTTCAGGGAACAAACTGCGCATGCTTAATAGCGTTTTTGTTAATTAGCATAGAAGCGGAGAAGAGGAGGTGACAATGGTATGAATATGCATTTGTATTTTGTGTATTCAACACTATTGTGGATAAAAGGCTTTGTAATCACCTGTGATCTTTGTAGCGCTCATTAGGGAAATATCCCAGCGCTGCCCGGCGTCGTAATAAACATACACTTTCTAACTTTAACAGTTAGAGAGTCTTTTGTCTGTCACAGTTGGGTATCGATATTAGATCGATATTCATATTTTAGTAAATCATCACCACAATGGCTCTCAGGTTCCCCCCACTTCTGAAAAAGACTATAAAAGCTGCCCCTCTGTGACTCACACTTTGAGATCTCCCCACGGAAGACGACGGATCCATTGGCACGACGCCACGAGGACGCCGCTCAGCCGTGGTAGCTATATACCCCCTGCCCCCGCTTCCTTGCTCTGTATCCTATGTTTCCTTTCTTATTCCCTCTATCGCAAGTGTTGTTGGCACCCATAAAGGTGCATTTGTGTGTGTAATTAAATATTTGTCCCCTTGAGTACTTTTTGCACTCTAAAGATCACAAGAACCTAACACGATTCCTTTTTGGATCGTGACACAAGCATTTCCTCATCCTTATAGGGAAGCAACACAGCCAGAATCTGGTCTATATCATGTCAACCTTCATGAGTGTTGTTGCAGCTGTGTGTTGTGTATGACAAGAAATAATTATGTTTTGGTTATTATCATACTCATCCATAGTATTAATAATATTGATTATTTAAGGTTAAACATTCTTGGTACCCTCCAACAGAAATGCTACAGCTGATTTTTTGTTTGGTTGGGTTTTTTGCATTCCTTTGAAATAACTTATATATCACTATTTTTGAAAACATGTCATTTTCGTAGAAACATTACACATTATTTTTTCTAGGAAACAGCAGGCATTTCTGGCTTCCACATCTGCTCAGTACACTTGGCCACTTATTGTTTTGCTGTATTGTGACTCATTTTACAAACACAAATCAAAACCAATATCCTTTTCTAGGAGAGCTTGAGGGAAATTTTCAAATTAATGATATTCTAATAGGCAACCAACTTTCCCAACCCTCAAATGGACTGAGCATCTAATTGTATCGTATGCCTTTCTTTTAGGATGTAATAATCCTGTCTGGCAGTACAGCTGGCAGCAAAGAGATAACAAATAGATATAACTCCTCAGTTATATCTATTCTCACATCTGAAGCCAGTGATGAACTATGGTAGTTCCCATAATCAGTCAGTTCTTACGTTGTGACTATAGGTATGCAATAAGACAGGAAAAGGTTAGTTCTTTGTTTTGGCTTTTTGCCCTGGGACCTGGTGTGCAGGTTTGAAAGCAAAACTAGTGAGAGACTCCAAGTCAGAAATACAATTTAATAAGAGGAAAAGAAGTAAAATAAAGTAAAATAAAATAAATGCAATAGTACTAAAGACCACTGACAGAGTCAGAATACAACCTGACACCCTGTTAGTTAGGGTGGTGGTAGCAGTCCAGATGAAATGGTCTTGTTGAAGCAGTGATCCCATAAAAAGGTCTAGTAGCTCTTGTCTTCTGGGAATCCAGTGGGTAAGGCTCCCTGTGCTGTCCCAAACCCTGGATTATATCCAGGTGGGAATGCTTGGGTCCTCCTCCTGGGTGGAGCATCTCACAATGGGATGATCTCATTCTATGAGTCATGCAGTGGGTCCTTGATGGCCCATTAAACAGAGATAACTCCCAGAGGGAGTTACCCATGAGTCATGGGTAAGGCATTGTTGGGCCCATTAACAGAAGATAAGGGAAACACTGCCCCAGCTGGTTTCAACAGCTCATGAAGATGGGGATAGAATACATACTTTGGGCACAACTTACATTGTAACCTAGGACACCTGGCAGCTCTGACTAAATTCCAAATAAAAAAATAGCAAACAAAGCCCTAAACCCAAAAACACACTCATAAAAAAACCCCACCATCAAACAACAATGACTAAAAAACCCCAAAACTGCAAAAACTAAAAAATAAAGGGTGAGATGAGGAGGAAGAGGGAGAAAAGGGAAAGAAAAGGGAGAAACAGAAAAAGTTCTCATGTCAGCAGATTTCCTAGAACATGAAAATTAAAGATGAACTAAATTAACTTTTCATGAACTGCTTTCAGGATTTCGTTTCTTAGCCTTGCAGCCTGTTTATTACACTAAGGACTGCAATTACTTTCCATGGAGGGCTGAAGCACTAGCAGATCAGTACTTGGTAACCATGTATTGATTAATACCTTTCCCTGTGGAGAAAGTTTCTTGTTGAGCTGATGCTGAAGGTGGCATTTCAGACGTTTTTGTCTCCTCATATGAATCACATTTTTGATCCATTCACTGTGACATTGTTTTCTGTTATTTGGAATAGAAAAACCTCTATCTCAAGGACTCATGCCTTTCTTTTAGCACAATCACAGGAATTTTTAATGCAAAATATGGCCCTATTTCAGCACCAAATTTCATACAAATCAAACTTATTAATAAAAGCCAAATGCAATAACTATAATTGAAAAAGAAGAATGACCAGTGTCATCATCAAACAGCTACTTGAATATTTGCATTACTGTCTGGTATCTCACAGAAAGCATTTTATAAGCATCAGCATGTTGACAGAGCTGGTTCAATGAGCTGAAATAAAATAGTGACCAAAAAAGTGAATTTCACAATGATGTCACTAGAAATGTTGTGTGATTTGATGTCTTATGTGATATGCCTGTTTTCTTCATATATGTACAAAAATACAGTATCTTACCATGACTGTGACAGGGATGGGAAAGATGAGACTGAAAGGACATGAAGGAAGGAAGGAAGGAAGGAAGGAAGGAAGGAAGGAAGGAAGGAAGGAAGGAAGGAAGGAAGGAAGGAAGGAAGGAAGGAAGGAAGGAAGGAAGGAAGGAAGGAAGGAAGGAAGGAAGGAAGGAAGGAAGGAAGGAAGGAAGGAAGGAAGGAAAGAAAGAAAGAAAGAAAGAAAGAAAGAAAGAAAGAAAGAAAGAAAGAAAGAAAGAAAGAAAGAAAGAAAGAAAGAAAGAAAGAAAGAAAGAAAGAAAGAAAGAAAGAAAGAAAGAAAGAAAGAAAGAAAGAAAGAAAGAAAGAAAAAGGAAGGAAGGAAGGAAGGAAGGAAGGAAGGAAGGAAGGAAGGAAGGAAGGAAGGAAGGAAGGAAGGAAGGAAGGAAGGAAGGAAGGAAGGAAGGAAGGAAGGAAGGAAGGAGAGTGAAATGGTCAGGAGATGCTAACTGAGCGTACATTTGAGCTGTAAGAGAGGAAAAGGGCTGCAGTAATATGTGTGATGCTCATTTCCCACCCATACCTTTGTTTTTGTTACCCAAACTGGAAGTAAAACAGTCTAAGTGGGGATAGTGCATCAGCCCACTCAAGGTCGACTCCAGGATACAAGCATGCTTCTCATTCCTAATTGGGTTTTTGGCAGAAACCTGCATTAGGTTCAAAGTTTATCCTAACTAAAACTGTGCATATTAGCACTCAAATGCACAGCCCACCAGCTGTACAATCCACTGGATCAACTCTACTGTTGATATATATCTTCACACCTCATCCCACCAGACTAAAGGCCAGCTTCCTAAAAGGATCAGGCTGATGACCTCTGTGGTTGCTGATGCTGTTTTGATTCTGCAAGAAACAGAAAATGTTGGGAGAACTGATGGAAGGAGGAAGTCAAAGACATGAAATGCCAGAGCCCTGATGGCACAAACAATACTCCTGACTATCCACTTTTGGGGTGTCCTGACTTTCTCTGCTCAATGGCCCTGGGGCTGCATCCTAGTTTGAGACTGTCTGTCTGTGCTGAAACTGCCTTTCAGAGCTCCATTGGAGTCCATTGGAGCTACAGGGTCCCTCCAAGGGGAAAACAGATAAGGGTCTCACAGTTAACACAATTGATGCATCCTACAGCTGCAGTCCTATGCAGCTGCCTGTGCTTTGCAACATACTGCCTCTTTGATGGATCACTTCTTTTTTCTCAAATAAAATAATGAAAAAGCCTCATTTGTACAATGACAGATGTAATATCCATTACTTCTGTAAAATGCTTCTTTTTTAAATTGATAATTGAATTTGCATAATTTTCTAATGCTTTTCATGTATTTTAATAGTAATTCATTTTCAGCAGAAATCAGTTCACAGAGCTAAAATTTTCTGATGATGAATTCTAATCTATGCATGTCAGTATAGATTTAAACAATGTGCCACATGCTTTTAATGAGCAGCAGCACTGCACTCCTTGAGAACAATCATTGAGAAGGTGCAACTAATCAAAACCCTAGTTTGTGTGTTCCCGAATAGCAGATATTCCCAAAACTGAAATGCTATGTTTTAGTTTCTGCTGAAATAGGACTGGTGAAAGAATCCAGACTGTCTAGGTTGTAGGTGCTGCATAGAGAAGAATTAAATATAAAAATTTTAAAGGTTTTTTTTCTTTTTTTTTCCTACTATACAACATTTTCAGATGTATATGCTGGGGGTTATCTTTGGAAAAAAATTAAACAAATCCAACATGTCTTTTCGGCCCTTTCCTCCTGTGTAAACTAGAGTACAAGTAATAGGAAAGAAGTCTACTTGAAAAGCTCTTTCTTCCATAAGTCACCTGCCTGTGACTCAATCCTATATTTCCTCTCTTTCCTGAAGTTCTGCTTTACCTGATGCCACTCCATCTGGTCCTGCCACAAGGAAAATCCCATGCTTTTGATTCTTTCTTGATACTACTGTTGACACAACATGCCATGAATATTTTTTTTCCAAACACTGTGCATACACAGATTAGTCTTGTCTCAACATTAGTGCTGCAGCAACTTCCCACTTGCACTCCAAGCCAAGCAACAGCAGCACACAGTGCATGCTCTGCTTCACAATTTTTATAATTAGAGATTGCTAATCAAAGCCACATCTGTTTGGGAGGGTAAAAAATCTCTTGTCCTCATCTTGAAAGAGTAGAGAGAAGGGGATACTCTTTCTCACTGGCTAGTTACAGCTCTCTGCCTTTCTGTCCCAGCTACAGCACCAGCTAGTATGGTGATGAGTCCCATCTGCATACACTCAGCCAACTGTACATGGAGCAGAAAGCCATCAGCAAACTGACAAGACTGGCCTTACTTCCCTGAAAGGGTGAGGCTCTTTTTAAAATGAACCTTGTATTGTAAATGGAATCCAGAAGGTACTACCTCAGTTTGTGAGGCTCTAAGATAAAGCCTGCTCTAAATTGAAGGCAAACAACAGCATCTACAGTTTCACTAGCTGGTAGCTCCTAGGGAACACCAGATCTGTAGTGATGTCTACATATATCCCTTTCTCTTGTAAATTTACTTTATGCCTCTTAGAGAGACCAGATTATTTTTGCTGTTTATTTCAATATCACTGACTTTTTTACCCAGGCTTTTATGTCTGTTTTACATTTAGCTTATTGCAGGATAGGTGCTTAGTGAAACGGTGGTTTCACTTAAACTAAGATGAATGGATGAGGCTGCAAGGTAGCAAAATTTTGCCTTTCCTGTGGACCAAAGTGAAGTGAAGTAGCAGAATAAAGCAGGCAGCTTATTGCCACCCTGTGAAAGAAATACGTATATGATTTCAGCTAATATTCTACAGCAATTTTTTCCTTGCTCTTTATCTCAACACAAAGCAGCAGGGTAGAAGGCAGGGTCAAAATTTGCAAGTGTCGCAATATCCGTTCAATTTAAATTTATCTGAGAGCTCAGCCTTCAAGTAAAACAAAATAAAAACAAAGAAAAAGTTGGATGCTTTTAGTTTTCTCTGGAGATGGAGAGTAACATTCATTCTAGAATCCTCATGTGATTATCAAAGTATCAGTGCTTTACAGGACATTAAGTACAGTTCTATTTTTTTTCATATTCTCAATACTACTTCAATATTTAATGCACTTTTCAATAGTTGTGACTCAATCAATAATTTCTACATTATCTCTTTGATCACCTAGGAATATAAACTTTAACACACTGTGTGTTAATGTCTTAAACTTCTTTGGGCAGCCAACAGGTCAAACTGGAATGAAAACCTTATTACATATGTTGAGTATTTTATATGAGTCCATTTCTTCAGCATTTCATGGTAAAACTCAAATTTTTTGATCTGTAAAATCCATAAATAGGAAAGAAATTATTACTTTGAGACTATAAATGTCAAGCAGGTTTTACCAGCACAGATAACATATAAGAAATGAAAAGGATGACAATTTTAACTAGTGAAGGAAAAAATAAAGAATGGTAACATCAGAGATTATTGCTATTTTCCACATTGAGATGGTGCAGTCTGAGCAGCAGAAATCTGGATACAACCCAGAGGTGGTCCTGGCTCAGAAATTAAAATTTCTTCATTAATAGTGCCAAATTTATTCACTTTCAGATTTGGGGAGGAAGGGGAAGCTGGAAAGGGGAGAATAACATGGGGAAAAAATAGAAAAAAACAGGGGAAAAATTCCAAAACAAAAAAACAAAACAAAAAAACCCCCCCAAAACCCCCAAAACAATCAAGCAAACAAAAACCAAAGCAAACAAACAAAAACCACTGAAATCCCAAGAAATCTGGCAGCCATGTTCTCACTATCCTACAATGTTCTTTTTAAGATCCGAATAAGGTTTTGCTCTGATCATATTCATTTGCTGAGGCAAAGCTCCTGCTGTTGGGAATTTTAGTACTGAAATGGTTATTACCACTTTGCTAAAGGCAGCTATTAGTCTAGATATCTAAAGACAAGGAAAGACAAGACCCTGCAAAAATGAGATTTTAGTCACTGTGTTGTTCTATTTGATACTGATTTCAATCATCTCCACACCCCTTGAGCTTTATTTTTATTAAATTACAAAATATAAATGGATTTTGAGATCTCCAAGTGATTTCTGATTTAAAGTTCTGAAGCTGGATACTGTAGAAATAAGTACCTGGAAGAACATTACATTGCAAACCTTAGAGCTCCTTTTATACTTAAATTTTTCTGTCTTTATAGAAATATATAGTAATTTACCAAACAGTCTTACAAAGTACATAATCAAAGAGTGCTTAAATGCAAGAAAATGAGTTTGTCACCCGTAAAAATCAAAAGTATGCAGGCATTTTGTCTTAGCACACTGTGTAGATGTGCTTATGAATGTAAACTGATAATGGTTTAATAGGAGCTGTGTTGGCATGCCTATATGGCGCCTCTTTGAAGACACACACCTCTCCTTAATTTTTTATTTACCGTTCCTTTCTGACTGTTTCTCATAGCTGCATGCAGTCCTTTGTCACCACTAGATTAAAACCCTGTAGAACTGTCTTTCACCAAATACCCTTAATACAACAACATTACAGCATAAGATAAAGAAACCTGCTAAACAACTATAAGGAAAATACAGTACTCAGCATGTCCATTTAAAAACTGATTCTGGTCTATCCAGAAGGTAAAATTTCCTGGCTTGGGTAAACATAAATAGGAAGAGATATGACCTAGAATTTGGGACAAGAGAAGAAATATTTTATGGAATGAACATTTATTTTTCCCAAGGCCTGTAATAGCAATGTGCAAATCACTGCTTTCACTGCATGATGGATTAATTAAAATTCTTTTTAAGATGTTTATATATATATTATATGCATTGATTACCTGTTTCTTGTTACTATGCAGCTGTGGCTGGCCTCATGATTCACATCCCTGATAAATATTTCTTTTCTCATCAAGAAACCACACCTGCCTAATGGGTAGAATAGAGTCTTGCCTACGGCTCTTTTTTGAAATATTTTTCTGTCTGTGGTTTTTTGCATACAAAATAGGAACAATGAAATAAAATGTACCATAGTATTCCAGAAATAGAATGTGGCTGATTAGTTTGTTATCTTCTTTGATAAAGTTACCTTTCTTTCTAAATAATGCTATTAATGTAGATTTTTGGGAAATATATAGGATATCCCTTGCAGATCTGTCTAATGTGAAATCTATGATCACTTAAAACCCACTTCTGGAATAGAATAGTACATGGCAGTCATTCAGCTTTGTTTGGACTTCCAGTAGTAACCTCATAATATCAAAGTAATTTTCTTCTTTCCTTTCTTGCTGTTCCTGGGAAGTTACCTTCAAAGTTCCTTTATAGAAGAAAATTCACTCTTAATAATAGCAAAAAATAGATGCCATCCCTACCAGTGCAACACTTTTCAGAGTAGAAAAATCTGATCTTAGTCTATTAGTGATACTGGATGATATTTAAATGATACTGAAGTTAACAGCCAGTAGATTGGCTTCAGTGATATTTGAGTTAGTTGTTTTTCACAGAATGAATGCTGCTTAAAAAGGAGAACAGACTCAATTCTTAAAAAAAATCTGGCACTAGTAATATTGCTCTAGGAAAAAACCAAACAAGCATCCCAATAATAGAGGGCTAGCAAAAAACTTACCATTCCCACTTATTTCCCATTCCCATTTATTTCCCATTACCACTTATTTCCCATTCCCACTTACTCCCATTTATTGTGCAGCCCAATTGTTACTGTAATTATCCTGAGTATAATCCAAAGTTATGGCCATCAGTGATTTTGATCCTGAACATAGCTCTGATGATAACATATCAGTATTTACATTTCCGTATGTCTGCTGGGCAGCAATATCAAACATGGGCAAAATTAACCCTTCTCACTGTGCCTTATTTATGGCATGTAAATAAAAATTTTTACCTGTCATAGAGAGATAACATAGCTATGATTATAATTCTGTAAAGATAAAGTAGATTTATCAAAATAATTAGAGACATGATTCTCCATTAACGTCAATGACTGCAGAGACAGGTTGACATAAATGAGTGGACTTTTCTTTTGCTTCTTTGTTGTCCTTTATTTTTTTCCCTCCTGTGAATGGATATTCACCTGGGATATGTTGACACTCTGAGTGTTAAATAAAAAATTATGCAAAAATCTCATGGCATTACCAACCATTTTCTTATTTGGAACTGTTGCTGACACCTAATGTACAATAACTATTGTACATTACACCTATGTACAATAACTATTGTCCCAATGTCTTTCTCTTAGTTATATGTGTGTGATAAAATATTAACTAGGTAAACTGGTTTAGCAAAGTGCCCAATGTTTTCCTATTTTAAGAAATATTTTCAATATTTATAATGTTACAAAATTTAGTCATTTTCACTTAAATTTAATATACAGATTCTATACATTTATCCTTCTTTTTTTCCCTACTGATAGATAATGGTTAGATTTTTCTGAATGTGAGATAGCAGGAATATGTACTGGCTGTCCTCTTAAAAATTGCAGTGGCTTATATATTTGATTTTCCCAAGACATTCTGATGTGCAGGTTATCTCCAGGCTTCGACAATATTAATATGTCATTAATCATATCTGAGAAAATTTAAAAAATTAAGGTGATTTGGACTTGAAAAACTCTCCTTTCCTGGTCATTAAAGTTCTCTTGCCTTTTTAGGATTTAATCTGTGGGACATAAAGGATTGCCATAAAGCATGGTAGTGAGGACCAGGAAAGTCGTCTCATTTGCATTCATTATAAAAACTGCAGTAAAATATATTTACATGTCTTGCAAAAAAATGGCAAGGCAATACTATTTCCTTAAGAGAAATGGAAATAGTTTTCCTTTCAATTTTCATTGAATCTTCTCCTAGGAGGTTAGAGGTTTTGGTGGGGTGAGTTGTTAAGTATTTTGGTGTCTGTGTGCTAGTAGCTCAAATATCTATTATGGGTTTTTTTTTTTCATGAAGGCAAACAAGAATCAGTTTAAAAGAAATAGAGGTGAAAAGTTAAATTCTTCAGTCAATCAGAAAAAAACCCCAAACTCGAAATAAAATTTTCTTTGAACTTTAAAACATAACCAGCTCTTTGGCATACGGATTGACTGTTTCCATGCAGTGACACGTTTACCGTTCTTTTCACATTGTATTTCATCTGTCATACGTTTGATAATGCATGGCATACTGTAGGCTACAAATGTTATGTGCTAGCAAAAGTATGAGCAATGTAGCTTGCTCTATAAGGTTTAAAAATATGTCAGTGTTAACTATTGTGTGTCTATGAAGAGATATTGTTTTCTAGATACCTACTAGACTAGATTTCCTTCAAACAGAAAAACATCAGTGGGAATTCTGGTAATATATGAAGGTCATAATGGTCATTGGAAAATCAACAAGATTTTAAAATACAGACAATCAAATTCACCCTTTTTCTTTGTTTGTTGATAAATTATGTGACTTAGTTAATAATACACCAACTCTGTACTCAGTGTGTACATGCAAAACTAAAACAAGGCTTGAATTAATATTTGGAAAAAACACCCCATGTTTAGCCTTCTATCCATTCACCTATCAAATTTTCTTAGTGTTTTATCAATATGGCAGACAATCTAAAATCTATGAATTATTTGGGAATAGGCTCAACCCATAGAGACAGAGTGCTTATTTTCTGATTGTGCTCATCCATTTCCTTGCTACCAGTTCATCTCCTTTCCTTGATTCATGTCACTTTGTGATATGCTTGTTTTATCCACTAAATGCCGAAAGAATATGAACTCGTAAGGACTTTATTTTCCCTTACTGTTTAACTCAATTGCTTTGTTTAATCAATGACTTACTACTCTTCACACCAGGACTGACTGTGACTATGAAATTAGTATTTAAAAACTCTATTAATTTATTTACTTCATCTGCCTGCAGATGTAGTTTGGTACAGGGATAGCGCTATTGTGAAAATGCAGGGACAGTGCAGTTATTTTTCTTTTATAAATCATTTATGCAGAATGCAAACATTTATTTTAATATAAAGATATAGTATGCTGTTAAGAAGTTTATCTCCCATTATATGGGTTCGTAGTGGATGTTGTGTTTCCCGATGCAGTTCATCCTGATATATCTGATGTAAATACAAAATTTCTGGGTTTTGTCTACCTTGTGCTC
Organism: Acrocephalus scirpaceus scirpaceus; assembly: GCA_910950805.1. NCBI lineage: Eukaryota > Metazoa > Chordata > Aves > Passeriformes > Sylviidae > Acrocephalus > Acrocephalus scirpaceus. The sequence continues at coordinate 55,996,727 of OU383776.1, forward strand.
TTGAAGAACTAAAGGATCATGTCTAACCTACAGACCTCAAAATAGTAATTTTAGACTCTTCTCCCCTATTACATTCTGTTCCCCAAAAACTCAGAAGTTACATCTTTGGAAATTCATATTATCAAATTCAGCCTCCCTCAATGAATTTTAAAACTTTTTTATTTACACAGATTTTAGGTGAAAATGTAATAGATACTTAGTTTATGTGTCCTTTATTTTACTGGTTCCTACTTTTTTATGTTTTCTAAACTGATGCCTACTTTATCCATACTTTTACTATGCCATCTGATATAGTAGACATGGGCTCTGCAGTCATGTGCTTTTTTCCATTTGTGCTTTATATCTCCTTGAAGTTGGTTAGAATCAAATCACTATTTTAAAATTATAGGATGCCATAATGTTCTTGCTTTGTCAAGTGTTTAGAGCGATGCCAAGTTTTGTTCTTGTCAATAAAAGACAACCAGTCTTTTATTTATATTTATTTATTATTTATTCACATTGTAAGTAATATTTTCTGCCTTTTTTGTTTATAATTTAGTATCACTTAAAATGATATTTCCTATTAAACTGATTGTTCAAGAGAGAATCTATGGATTTTAAAGTCTTCCTGACTGGTGGAGACCAACATCCATTTCACTTATGATCTGTTCTTTGGTTTTACCCTATCATTGAAATCTGACTGCTTTGTCTTTTAATCTTTTCACTTTGTCTTTTAGTCTGTTCACTGCTGATTTCCAGAAATCCCTTCCTCAAACAAGGTTTTTTAATCAGCAAGGATAACACAAGCTTTTTAATTGCAGTGCTATGAGTTGAGGGGAATGAGATAAACTATTACGAATTCAATTCTGGTTTAAGTCCAGAGAATCATAGAAACATAGAGTCATAGAACCACAGAATGGTTTGGGTTGGAACAGATCTTAAAAAATCATCTAGGTCCAACCCCCTGACAGAGATAGGGACACTTTCTACAAGGACAAACTGCCCAACAGCTCCATCCAACATGGCCTTGAACATTTCCAGGCAACTTGTCTGGGCAACCTGTACCGGTGCCTCAACACCCTTCCTGTAAATAATTCCTTCCTAATAACTAGTCCAAACCTACTGTCTTCCAATTTGAAACTCTTCTCCCTTTTCTCATTCCTCCCCCAGCCTATTTTTTAACCAGGGATTGCCCCAACCCGGTATCAGCACTTTGCACTTGATCTTATTAAACTTCTTCAGATTTCCTTGGCCCTACTTCTTGAGTTTGACAAGGTCCCTCTGGATAGCATCATTCTCCAGAAGTGTCAACTGCACCACTCATTTTGGTATCATCAGCAACACCTGCTGAGGGCACCCTCAATCCCTTTGAATATGCTGTTAATGAAGACATTAATCAGCGCTGGTTCCCATATGGACCCCTGAGGTACACCACTGGTGTCCATTGGGACAGAGAGCCACTGACCAGTGGGATGCAACTGTCCAGACTATTTCTTACCCACCGAACAGGCCACCTATCTAATCCATCTCCCTATGATTTAGAGAGAAGGGTGTTGTGGGGGATTGTCAAAGGTTTTACAGAATTCCAGATAAATGACACCTGTGGCTCTCCCTTTGCACACTGACGCAGTCACTCCATTACACAAGCCCACTAGGCTGGTCAGGCAGGATTTGTCCTTGGTGAGGCTGTGCTGGCTGTCCCAAATCATGTCCCTGTCCTCCATGTGCCTTAGCAGAGCTTCTAGGAGGATTTGTTTCATGAACCTCCCTGGCACAGAGGTGGGGCTAACAGTGTGGTGGTTCCCAGGGTCCTCCTTTCTCACTCCTTTTTAAAGATTAGTCTAATGTTTCTGTTTTTCCAGTCACCTGGGATTTCACCATGACTTTTTAACAATCATAGAGAGTGTGTGACAGCTACATCAGCCAATTCCCTCAGGACTCTGGAATGCATCTCATTGGGTCCTGTAGACTTCTGCACATTCAGGTTCCTCAAATGGTTACTGACTTGATCTTCACTTACACTGGCCCTCAGCTCCCATCCTGCTGTCCACCTGCTCAAGAGGTGTGAGAAGAAAGGGTGCCAGAAGACTGAGACAAAAAAAAAAAAAAAAAAAAAAAAAAAAAAAAAAAAAGCAGCTGAGTACTTATGCCTTCCCCTTGTCCACGGTTACCGGCTTTCCATCATTGTTTAATGGGGTGTTTCACCTTCTTTGACCTTCCTTTTCTGGTAAACATACCTGTAAAAAGCCCTTCTCATTATTTTTTGGATCCCTTGCTAAGTTCAGCTCCAGCTTTGCCTTGGTCTTCATCACCTCATCCCTATACAACCAAGCTTCATACCTACAGAGCAAAAAAGACAGTCACATCTCAAAATTCAAGAATTATGGGAAAGAATTGCAAAGGTGGAACTGATAAAAGTTTTAAAAATTACATTTAAGCCAAAATAAAATGTTCTTCAAATGGATGCTCTTATGTGAGACAGATACCAAAATTAAAAACATATTCTCAACAATCAAGGGAATTTACTTAAAATTCCTCAGTTAAATATAAAAATAATTTTTTTTATTTAAAAGTATTTATATAAAATATATGAAAAATTGTCTTAGTTTTTAGTAAGCATGATAGCATGGCAAATGAAACTGGTGTTCTAAAAATGGGACATATTATGTGTTAATTAGAAATCTCAATGGATTTGGTGTATTCGGGTTGGAGCAAGTTTGAAGTTACAACCCTGGAGCATAAATAAGTAACATACGACTGTAAAATAGCTAATCTTTTGACTAAGTTAAGCAGTCAAAATAATGTACATGGAAAAGGCCATGAAATGCGCATAGGTAAGACAAGAGAAAGACAAGATACAGAAACATACAAGCCCACTAGCCTAATCGCAAAAATATTCAGAATTTTTATTGAAGGAAAGTTAATTAAAGACCTTGAGGGAGGGAATGAATCTGTTACATGAACTCTGTAGCAGAATTGTGTTATAATAACTTGATATTTTACTTTGATACCTTGTGGACAATAGGATTTCCCTCAATATAAGCTACTTAGGTTTGATAAAACATTTGAAATAGCAGGACAAGCAAAATTGTCAATGAAATTGGAAAAAGGTTTTAGTATATGACCTGGAAAGAGCTTACCTTAGCAATGATGCTGAAATAGCAGATATTTGCTCAAAGTTTCTTAGTGATGATTCTCAAGGTCAAATCTGGAAACATCCATTTTAGGAAATAAAAGAAAGTTTGGATTACCTCAAAGACTGGAGCCAAAAGGATAAACAGAATTAAAATCTATAAAAGAAAGTGCAAAATAGTGTTTCTAGCTATCACTATTTATGCAATAAATTTTAATATAAACAGGTTAAAAAAAAAACCCACCTGTAATCAATTGCAGAAATAGTGTAACCATCAGTATGTTGATGTGAAGAGTGTGAATGTGATCTTGTTATGATCTGGGTGAAATACTCTCTGCAAAATTATGAAAATTATAACATCACAGCACAAGGATTTGGTGAGACCCATATAAATATTCTTAATAATGATCAAGGACACATAGTTTTACTATTAATAATAACATCACTGAAAATTTGCTGACAGGAAGGAAGATAAAGTGAATGGAAAGATACCATCTGAGAAGGGACAAATAGAGCAACACTTAGATGGCACAAGCACAAACAGGTGCTTGCCTATGAACTATTGGAGAAACTTTGTAATCCCTGTAAAATGTCAGAACAATGATTTTCAGAATACTCTGTTTGCAATAGTAGGAGACATAAATGAGAGGTCCAGAAGGATATTTTCTGTGTTGAGTCCTATAAAACAATTTCAGAGTGACCACTGTTTTCAACATACATTAATTAGGCCAAAGTTCCTCAAATAGAGATATTATTATTAGATAGCCATTTTAATTCTGGGCTTCCTGAAATTATTTCAACATTAACTTCACAGCAAATATTCATAAAACTGTATTTGATGCAGAAGGCTATTATTTATGGGCAAATATCAATAACAGTAACAGCTAAAACAGCTAAAAGACTCCTTTCGAAAATAAAGTAACATTTTGTATTTGTTTTCTTCTTTAAGTTCGTTTTTCCAATAGCGAGGACACTAGTATAGGCATGACTGAGAATTTCTATGGTGAGGAATGGACTGGAGGAATGTCCTTTCCTCTTTCCTATTTTGGCTATTGAAAGTATTCTGCAAGATGTTGGGTCAGCACAGTGCCACAGAAATTAAATATAAATTCACAGAAAAGCAAAAAACAAATTTAATTGCAGTATAAAATTCTTACTTTAAAATAAAATAAATTCTTCAAGTAGAATGTTCTCAAAGAGCTTGGAAAGTGATTTTTAATACTGACCTCATTTAAAGAAAAAAATTAGTTTCTCAATTTTAACTCTGTTTAATTTAAAAGGTACAGAGCTGTATCTCAGGAATACTTCCCCTATTTTCCTTTCCTGGTTAACCTTTTTTCCTGATTAAGTTATGAAGATACATATTTGACTCAAATACATGCAGCATTAGAATAAAAAGAAAAAAGAACAATGAGCAAAGAAATTTAACAAGTAGGACTAAATAAACAAAAAGTAAACTTTTAGATCTTTATTTTACAGATAGAACAGAATTTAAACCACATGGTTTTCCTTTAAGATGTATTTGGTTTGTACAAATTTGCTCAGTTTGTACCTATGATCTTACTAAAATCCCTGGGAGCTTCAGAGACAGTATAGTCCTAAGGACAAAACTACGCCCTCAATTGCTTCCATGTAATAAAGTTTGAATTTGCCCCTGAACGTCAACATTATCTCTTAAGTTCTCATTTAACATTGTGTCAGGTCTGGAACTAATGTGATAATTGCACCTTTTTCTTTTCTTTTTTTTTTTCAAGATGATTGAATTTATCATTAAATCAAGGCTGTTGCTTAGTGGTATTGGTGTATTGTGCACAAAAATTAAAACATTTTCGCTAAAACGTGATGTGTAGAAGATAGAAGATGATTGACTTGAAGTGAATCTGTAAGTCAGAGCAGGCTGTAACTAGGATTGAATTGCACTGGGTAATGGTGTCTGAACATTGCAGATACTAATTATAACTCGAATTATATCCATGGAGTCTCTGTCCACAAAGCTGAAGGAGCATTTCTCCTACTCTTCCCCTTCTAGATCAAGTTACTGTAATACACAAGATCTCCAGAAGTGCTGCTGCAAGTGAAAGGGGAAATATGGTTTTTTCAAGGGTTCCCTTCTGACTCAAACCTCTCTGGGCCACAAAAAAAAATAAAAAAGAAATTCATAAGCAATCAACTTAGCCATCATTAATCATGAATGGGGAATACACATGACAGCTAGGGAATTTTGTTACAATAACTTCAGTTTACTAGAACTGTGCTAAAAATAAATTATTTCCTGCTTTATAATATAATTCACTCTACAAAATATGCAAATCATGGTAGGAGTTTTTCAGTATGATTCAGCTTTCACATCTCAAGATCTAAAACCAGACTCTAGGTTTATCTATTTAAACTGTCAGTTTCATAAATCTTAACCGTTCATTAAGATGAGATGTAACATTTCCTGCAAATAAAGTCAAAGTGTGCCATTCTAAGACTACATTTAGGGATTGTGCCATTTTGACTTTAAAAGGAAAAACACAATGCAGAGGCAGAGTGAATAGTTTCCTTTCATGTAGTTACTCCACAGTTTAAATAATAAAGAGTGGGTCTTTGACTTAGATATCACTGTCAGATCACTGAGCAAATGTGTATGATCAAGTTCATGGTCTCTCTGGCAGGCTGATTCTCAATAGCCAGGATAAAAACATGCCTTTAAATTGTTGGCAAGGGCAATGAAGATACCTGAATCCCAAAGACAGTCTAAAGATGTCTAAATGTTGTACAAAGACTTTTTAACTAGAGTTTTCAATTCCTCTACCTACATACACCTATGAAATGTGCAAGTACTTTTCTTTGGGCAGAGTACATAAAAAATCAGGCCACTTACAGGAGGAGATAAGCCACATACCCACAAGACTCCTGGCTGATGACCCTGAGTGAGAAAGCTCCTGTGAGAATACTGTGCTAAGGGGAAGATCTCTTCCACAATCCTAGACTTACCGCCTGATGTTTTTTCCTGCATTGTGTGTTTGCACAATTGTTTTCATTATTTGTTTTACTAAAAATAAAAATGTTGTTCTAGAGAACAAAGTATGTTTCAAAGTGGATAAAATTACAGTACTTTGAGAAACACATAAGCACATTTGATCAAAGAAAGGAAAGCAGCTCTCAAGAGACCTGTACTCTATCTGATGTATTTTTCAGAGCAGTCCCTCTTTGAGAGTGTTCCAGACTATTCTGCACTGTGTATATAATTTGATTAAAGCTACCTGCAAACTAATGAGATTCAACTCTTCACTACTGGCATAATGCCATACACCACCTGTCTCTTTTGTCATGTCATGTCTCATATGTTGTTTTTGAGCTCACCACAAACTTAGAAAAATAATTTCTCTAGATAAAATGCAAGTTCCTTCATATATCTGCAAATAATGAATGTAACATACATGAGGCTGATTGACAGTAAACATAGCTGAGAATTTGAACTTATTTGAACTTATATTACACTCTAGATATTTAGATTATATAATATATCTTACTGTGTGATATCTCTTACTGTTAAGATACGTAATGGTCAAAAAACACCCACATTTTTTCTGAGAAATAGAAAGGGTGTTATCTTAACTTAGTTACATTCCTGTGGGACTTCTCCAAAACACTTCTATTATAGAGCAATGCTTAAATGCTATTAAGGTCTTCTGATTAGTCAAGTAATCAAATATTGCTGCTGAGGTGAAGATGTGACAGCCTTGTACAGTATGTATTTGTTCTTGCATAATTCGTAATTCCTGCTACAATCTGTGAAGCACAGATTCATAGAAGTTGAGTTGAATTGTTTAGGTCCATGCTTAGTTTAAATTGTATTTCTCAATTTGTCAGGAGATTTGGTTTCCTTTCTCTTTACATGTGCCTTTCAACTTTGAAATTACCTCCTACTTGATATCTATAGAAGATAGAGATTGGTCATTTTTTAAGCCAGCAGCATCATGTATGTCTCTTGTTCCTAGACTTTCACTACCCACAGATTTTGAAGTTTAATATTATTATTATCTCTTTTTCACTTTCTTACTTTCAGAGTCTGTGTAAGTATGGGGGGGGGGCAGGGATGTAGGAGTGTGGGGATTGTAATGTTAAGTATTCAGTTATATCAATTACTAAATGTCAGTTTCACACATCTTCAACCATTTAAAAGACTTCCATTGACATCTGTGTGGCATCAATAACAGAAAATAAGGTTAATTTCTGTAATTTGGAGCCAATATTTTCTGAGTTAGCCTGTTCCCATAGGATTTTGTTTGCATGCAAAACAGGTATAATAAATAGACCCATTTTGATTTTGTAGGTGATCAGAAACTAAAGTAGATAAACCTTAAGAATCTGATTTCAGCCTAGGTAGCCCTTTCATTTTAAAGAGAACTAAGACATGGACAAATATTAGATTCATGAACCTATCACCACTATAAAAGTGCAGACTCCTTTCATATATTTAATTATAGATGAAGAGAGGGTGACGTGAAAGAAAATAGTATGTCTCTATTTAATTAATTGCACATGCACAGATAAATATATATGAACATATATGCACATATACACAGGCATTTATAGTATTCCCTTCCCTCAAATATATATGCAAGCATGTTTCTTTTATTTTAGGTTCTAAAAATTATTTACCTTCCCAATCTGCCTTTGGAATCTCTCTATATGAAGACTGTCTAACTTTAGAATGATGTACAATATACACAACTATTAAATAATTATATTTTACCTGACCTTTGGAATCAATGAGACTACTAGTCGTAAAGCAATAAAATCAGATATGGGCTTCACACAAATCTTGAACTGAACAGACTGTGTCACAGAACCACTGAATGGTTAATGTTGGAAGGGATTATTGGTGGGCTCATCTCATCTCTGCTCAAGAAGGCTCTTCATAGTGCACATTGTGCACAATTGCATCCAGATGATCCTTGAATATCACCACTGGAGTAGTTTCCACAGCCTCTCTGGGTAACCTGTTCCAATTCAGGGTCACACACAACGTAAAGGAGTTCTTCCTCATATTCATGGGGAACTCCTTGTGCATCAGTTTCTGCCTGTTGCCTCTTGTTGCTCTTCACTGGACCCACTCCAGGAACTCCATGTTTCTGTCTTGGGAGTCCAGAACTGGACACAGTACTCCAGATCCAGCCTCACTGGACTGCCTTTTTGTTGCTGTCAAAAAGAAATGTAGGTTAGCTGGAATTTTGAGGATTAATCTTGCTTCATGTCACTTATCTTCAAATTTTAATGAAGCTAATGATTATAGAAGATCTTTGTACTTAGTACTTAGTAGGAATTGTTAGGCAGCTCATGCGAATGTCTTCTTTGTTGATTATATTTTCTTTGATCTTCTGCTTTTAAAATTCAGGCCCCCCGTCTTGTAGAAATTTATGCATGAGAACGGCTTCTCACATGTACACAGCATGTGAGAAGCTCAGTAAGACTATTCAGGTATCAGAGTGTTTAAATACCAGAATCATTGACTAAAGATTTACACCAGTGGAAACCAAAGAAAATTTCGTCCTAATAGTTTGACCAATGTCATAGCAATTTCTTACAATGTTGCTGTGACATCAAAATTAAAATAAAAATTAAAAGGGTGCATTGAATACAGAGTAAAAATTCTGGCAATATAAATGCCAATTTTATTTGCACTACTGAATTAGACCCCTCCCTTCCCCACTTCAGATGAGCATTCTCTTTTAAGATTGTCTGATAAGAACAGCTGGTCTTGACGAAGAACATGCTTTCAGAAGGAGGGCTCAAGGGAAGAACAGGGTAGGGAAGAATGAGACAGCCAGAGTCCAAAGTGCTTGGCTAAACTGATCTGTATCTTTTAAGCAAGCTATTTTCTCTTTTAAAGCTTTCAAGTTTTAATTGTTACCTTATGGGATAAAGTAAGAAATTATTAAAAAAAAAAAAAGAAAAAAAATCATACAACCATCACAACTGAAGTGGACTGAATTTGAAAACAGGTTCCTAAAATTTAAGGGAGATCCTAAGACTTAAGGGAGGTACAATATTCTGATGAAACTATAATATCTACTGTTTAAGTTAAGGAATAAAAATGCTGCTATTAAGAGATGCTTTAAAAATTTGAGACACAACCTATGGTCATTGGTTGGGTAAATATATGATGGAAATTTTCAAGATAACATTTCAGTGAAACATTTCAATTTTTAAGTCTACTCGAGGCCTCTGTGATACCAAAGACAGCTACACAGAATTTACTTTCCCTCTCCTCCCAGCAGCCATCCTGCGTACTTCAAGTAACCTTTGTTATTGACTAGGAAAGGTGTGATTTCTAACCATGAAATATTTGAAAAAACATTAAATCAAAAGCCAGCTCACTAATTAATTTGCAACTAAAGGCAGATTTCCAGAGAAGAAAAGACCTCATGGCAAAATCCAGAACAGCAGTAAGGATGATAGGTGTTGAAATGCATTACTCTGGGGCACTGGATTTCCTAGATTGCAGTCTAAAAATCCCTGTAAATCTTCTTTATTTTGTCTGGGGAAAGCCAGGTGCCCTAAACTCAACTCCAAACCAGCCTAAAAAACAGTGACCCAGAGAAATTCAGGCCTGTCAGAGAAGGCAGCCTCTTGAGGGGGACAAGAGGTGAGAATGTGATTGTCATATACCTTGCCATGGACATCAGACTTCTGACCCCTGACACCAGGAGACAAGCCCAGGTATTCAATGTCCGCAGACCAGGAAATTCTGAAGACAGATTCAAGTCTCCTTCTCTCAAAAAAGTGCAAAACCACTACTTTTCTTCTGCAGTATTACTACCTATAAGTCTCCTTTTCCTTCAAATCTTAGGCAGTCTACATCGAATGTGGAAGACTTTTTTTTTTTTTTTCTATTAAAGCTGTCTCAAATTGTTTAAAATTACCATATTGAAGAATTACACCCAGGACACATTTGCAATGATATGGGTAAAAGAGAATGCACATATGTATTCTTGTACCTTCTCTTAAAATTTATGTGTTTCAGCACAGAGAATGCAAATAAAGAGATACTAGTGAGAGACTATGAAAATATGTCATCCAGAGAGTATAGCACTATACAAACTAATTCAAAGATTAGTTTTTCATGGGTTTTATCTAGTATTTGCTTTATTTAGCACTTCCACAGATAGTTAGTGGTCATTTCAGCTGAATTTTATATAGACTACATGTTATTAATATTAAGTAATTTAGTAATTTAGAATTAGTAATTGCTAATTCTTATTCACATGGATGAAAAATATAAAAAAACTCTGTTAAATATTATTTTTATAGAGCATAGACATAATTTCAATGACATTTCACAGAATTTTAGTGCTGATACTCTTGTACATGATACGGTTAGAGAATGCAATGAGAAATTATATATCTGAAGTAAAAGTATAATTTTAAATCATGCAGAAGAAACATCAAGTGAAAATAACGTTTTAAAAAAACCTAGCAAGTATTCCCTGAAGGTGCCATTGGTGCAAACAAATGACCTTATTTTCTGTTTCTTATTTCAGGTATTTCAAAATGCACTGTAATATTAAAATTTTGAAGTTACTTTTGCAATTGTATCAGACAAATTTATATTCTTTCTTTAGCCATATTCCATTCTTCTTCCAAAATTTTGGTTTTGATTAAACTGGACTTCACCCATAGTCTTCCCAATATAACTCATACCTCATGCTCAGATGCTAAAGTGGTTCTCAGCTGTCTATATTCCTAATAGTCCGAACTGGGCCTAGTCAGTTCAGACTATCATTCTACTGGCTCATCTGTAAAGTTTTGGGGATTTTTTTTTCCCTTCAAGAAAATCAAGCCTCTCAAGAGAGCTAGGCTGTACAAAACCTAGATTTTATCCAGACACAGTGATGAGATTGACCTGGAGCATAAACTTGGACCAAGTATCTGAGTAGCACTGTAAAGTTTAAACAGAGCCTGTGGGAGTCCATAAATGGCTGTGTACTCTTTATTGAGGTCAGTGAACACTGAAGGGAGGGCTAAAATGGGGTGATTGTGTCTGGGTAGCAAAACAATTTAAATTTCCTGGGAGACACTTCACATATTCTAATTTAGCAACTACCTGCTCCTTCAGAATGAAGAGGGTACTTAGACAGAGAAAATAGACCCATGAAAGCTATTAACTGATTACCTTAATACATATAGATATAAAACTAGCTGTAATAATACATTCTTGGTGACTAGATGTGGGTGGAAGTGACCCAGAACAGACTTTTTATGTCCTTCTGTGCTATGCCTCAAGTCACACATTTTGTATAACTCCAGTACTAAGCCAAAGGTTCCTGGTCAGAAATGTCAGTTGCTTCAACAAGTGCATGTCTTTACCTCTCAACACTATGACTAAAGGAGTGTGTTTCCATTAGCCAAGCTTACACCAGAAAGTTTACAAAGCAGTAGAAAAACTCTCCAGTTCTCTGCAAAGAACTTTATACCTAGGCAGCAGGTTTTAATGTAGCGTGGCATGTTTTGGAGCAAGGTAGTAAGGCACACAAACCATCTTTCTGACTCTCTTGGTTTCCATTAAAGATGATAGATGTAAGTGTGGTTGTCTAGCAAGTCAGTAGGTGTTTGGGATTGGAGATAAAAAATCAGAGTCTTACAGAGCAGTGTGAGAAATAAATTGCAACAGCTCAGCTCCTCTAGATTACATCCTTCATCAACTCCTGGTAATGCTTAAAGATTGAATTAATCTAGAAAAAATTGTTTGTCAACAGGTCAGGTTTTAGGTAATTTTCTTGATATTCACAGGGCAACTTGAGCTCACAATTCAAAGTTTTCTAGCCAAGGGCAATACTTCTATCTTGATGTGACTAAAACCTTAAATAAAATAAAAGAGAATTGATTTCATGTTTGATGCTGCAAGCTATTTAGAATGTTTTAGAAAACAAATCTTTTTACTGTGAACCAGAGTTTAAATGGTTGGAATTGATTAGAAGAGTCAGTCACAAACTCTAACATGCATGTGTCCCAACTGGGACAGGGTTAACTTTTGCAGCAGGCAGGAGGAGCACGTCCAGGATCTGGGATGTTTTCTGTACCACCACCACAACCAAACAGGGGCCACTTCTTTCTCTGGTTAGCTCCAGTGTGAGGCAAGATGTTGCTGGTTTCTGCATGGAGAGCACTTGCTTTTGTCTCTCTTCCATACTCTGTCATTAATATTGCTGCTACTGTTAGTTTTTCTTACTTCATTGCTGTTTCCAGCAAATTGATCTTATCTTCATTCGTGGTCTTTAACTTTTGTGCCCCAATTCCCCTCTCTATCCCAATACAGGAATAGTTGAGTGGAGAGTGGGTGAGTGGCATGAGGTCTGGAGTGTTTTCAGTGGGAACACTAAGTTAGAGAATACCATTCCTGAAGTACAACTTGTTTCTTTATCTTGCCACTAACCTCACAATGCTACCGATCTGGCCCCCTTGCTTGAGGTGTGGAAAATGTCAAAGAAATATCACTGTAGTTGAAGTCAGTGACAGCATTTCTCAACCTTACTCAAAAAAGATCTCA